>CAUYQV010032541.1:0-51127 GCA_963574575.1 Galagoides demidoff
CCTTCTATACCAATTTTCTTAAGTGTTCTGATCATAAAGGGATGCTGGATGTTATTGAAAGCTTTTTCTGCATCGATTGAGAGAATCATGTGGTCTTTGTTTTTTAATTTGTTTATGTGGTGAATTATATTTATAGATTTATGTATGTTGAACCATCCTTGAGATACTGGGATAAAACCCACTTGGTCGAGGTGTATGATTTGTTTGATGTGTTTCTGGATTCTGTTGGTTAGGATTTTGTTGAATATTTTTGCATCAATGTTCATTAGTGATATTGGTCTATAATTTTCTTTTCTTGTTGGGTGTTTTCCTGGTTTGGGTATCAAGGTTATGTTTGCTTCATAGAATGTGTTGGGTAGTATTCCGTCTCTTTCTATATTTTGGAAAAGGTTGAGTAGTATGGGAACTAGTTCTTCTTTAAAGGTTTGGTAGAATTCTGATTATGATTCTTCTTGATAATGTCTTCATAGTGGAGACAACAAACAGTGGCAGGACGGGAAAGAATTTGTAATCTTAAATTTGGAGAGTAATAGGAAAACTTTGCAATGGAAAAAAACAGAACAATCCCAGAAAGTCATGCCGTGATTTGAGGTTTGTGTAACTGGAATAAAGTGAGCAGACTTTTGTCTTAAAGAGAAAGTTAGTAGCCAGAAGATGAGAGTGGTGGATAATCCCTCATTTTTTGCCTAATTTCTTCTAGCATGCAAGTCATTTTCTATTCAGAGAGCAGTTTTGGTTTCTGCCTACCTCATTCTTACATGAAAAGGTTATTTTGTTCCACTAGTGGTGAGAATGTTGAAATGGCATTCTTTTATTTATTTTTAGTAGTATATCTTTGATCTTTCCAAATAATTTATGAAAAATAAAACCTTAACATTATGAAGTTGGAAATTTTTTTCTTTTTTTACCTTTCTAAAAGAATTTTGAGCAGCAATGGCTCCCAATTCTGTAGTATGACTTTGGGTGGATAATTACTACAGAATACTGCAGACCACTTTTTTTTTTTCCTTCCTCGTAGGGTGATTGATTTTAACCTTTCTCCTCTGCCAAACCTTTGTTCTGTGCATGACATTTCAACCCCCGCCATTTCCTATGTTCTATTTTGCTAAAGAAAATTGCATTTTCTATTTCTGGACTAAACATGGTTGTTTGTGTCAGTCAATTTAACACAATACACCAGTTCTTATTTGTGCAGAGGAAGCACTAATAAGATTCCAGCAGGAGATGGGTCCTGAGCCCATGGCCAAGCCTCCCATTGGGCCCGGAAGATGGAAGCCACAAAAATCCATTACCGACAAGGCCACTTAATGGTGATGTAGTACCTTTTTGTCTGAGAGACTTATAGGTAGTGTGGAGTCCCATTTCCTGCCTATGTATTCATTCCTGCAAATGGTACATGGATATGGAAGAAAATGGCCGTGTGGCCCAGTGGAAATGGCAAGCATTTTGAAGCTTGTGACCTAGCCCTGCTCTGCTATTTACCAGCCCTGAACAATTAATATTACATCTCCTTTCTGAACCTCTGCTTCCTCATCTGACATGGTCAAAAGAATATAGGTTTTGATTTGAAGGCTTAGTGGGAGAATGGAATAACAAAAGGAACATGCAGTCCTGGACATAGTGTGTGTTACATGAGAGTCTCTCAGTACCTGTTCAGTACATGTTTAGTAACTGCGATAGTGAATGCGGTGCATTTTGATGAAGTAAGCAGTTCTTATGATGACATTTTTTTAGTTAAGAAGGAGGTTATGGACTTTTGGCCTTTTGGGTTTCATAAAGTAAATTAGCTATAGGAAAATTTTAAATATTTTATGTCATTTCTATTTATGCCTTAATTCATCAGGCAATCATTTAACGAATGTCTACTGTGCTGAATGCCCGCATCTAGAAGAAAAACCAGAGGAAGAATGATGGAGAGGAAAGAACCTCTGGCCCAGGCAGAGGTGGCTTCTCATGGTGGCTCTGCTCCTTACTGACTGTGCAGCTGGAGCAGGTGCTTTAACTTCTCTGAGCCGACCTTCTGCATTTTTAAAATGTGGATAATAACACATAATACAGGCCTTGCAGTGCTGTGATAATAGTTCATAAAGCAATTATATTTAAAATATAACTAGGATGATATTAAAAATATTTGCTAACCAGTATGGTTAGTAAATCAAGAACACGGTGTAGAAAACCAGTAATCCAGTACATATCAGCACGTCAGTGGGATATAAGCCCTACTTTCAACAAAGCCTTCCCATAGGAGGGAAGAGTACAGGTTTTAGTTTGGGGGTTGAGAATTATATTGTTTCCATTTTTTACTTTCTCTATGTTATGATATTTTGACATTTAAAAAAATCTTTCTGGCTGGAGGGCGACTTTCCCTCTTGGGGCTAGCTGATTCATAGAGGTAGCCCAGATTTAGCCTTTGATATGCAAATCAACCTAACCAGAGCCATACCTCCTCTATCTGGCCTATACACCCTGGGAAACACTTTTTCTTTCCCTTAATTATCCCTGGCCCAGGTACCAGGCAACAAGAGACTGCCCCTGCAGCTCACAGCCTGCCAGAATGGTTTGATTTTACCAGTCCTCATCTGTTTTCCCTGCCCTGCCTTGCTTTTCTCCAGAAAACCTCAGTAAAGGCTCTGGCCTAGACATTCCCCTGCCCACTATCTTCTGCCCCTTGACCAAAACCTGGTGCTTGCTCTGTGATTCTGCATGGCCCTGGCGTGCTCCTGTTCCCAGGACCTGTGAGTATTAATAAACGCTGTTTTCCTGAATGTCTCCTGTGTTTCCTCTTGTGGCCACACCTAACTGACCATCATATTAAAAAATGACAGGACAGAGTAGTAGACAAAAAGATAGAGACCTAGACAAAGGCTGTGCGTTGTGAATATGTGAATGGGCAGAGAGAGCACAGCATAGGGAGCCCCTAAACCACACTTGGGGATCAGGAATGCAAAGAAAATATTTGTGCTCAGTGGTGAAGGACAGGTAGGAGGGTTTTCCAAGGCTAAGATATAGAAGGAAAAGCACTCTCCACAGCATGAAGCTGCACACACAAGGGGCAAGTTTTAGGATGAATGAGAGTTGGTGGGTTGAGAGGGGACCATGGGGGTTGGGTAATAAGCAAAACTGGAAATGAAGGTCGAGGCTTGATCTTGCTGTTGCAGTGTGAGGAGCAATGGGAAAGGAGAGGTGGGGTGGTGAGAAACCAGTGAGCAGTGTGGCTGCGCCGGTCAGCAGAAATATGAGGGCCTAAGAGGAATGTGTTCCAACTCCATCCAGGTAAACATAAAACCATGTTTTTAGTAAAGCATTTTAACAATGGAAAAAGAAGTATCCGATGTATTCAGTACTAATATGAAACCAACATATAAACATTTACACATTCATACGAGTGATAAAGCACAAATGTAGTCTGGCAAGGAGGAGAAGGAGATGAGGGAGAGGAAGAGGGGATGATTGGTGGAAGGAGGGAGGGCATTTGGTGAGATCTCCCCAAATCTGTACAAGGCGAGGGTATTTAGCACACTCTCCCAGAGTGAGGGGCTCTCCTACAACTTGAACTTTACCTCGGATGTGAGAACATGCAACCTAAACATTTGTTCCCTCATATTAATTTGAAATAAAAAAAGAAAGAAAGAAATAAGAGAGCCTGAACTCTAGCAGGGTGTCCAGTCAGTGAAGAGAGCACTGATTGAGGAAACAAGTGAGACATGGAACCCATGGCACTATGTCTGTGACTGGACATGGGGGGAGGGAAGCAGGCATGCGAGATAACCTCTGGGTCTTTAGCGTGTGTGATGGGTGCCCAAAGGGATCCCAAAAAGGGAATAGTTTGAGGCTACACAGCTTTTCTACAGGTCTATGTAACTACTCATTCCTCTGCTACCAGGTCAAAAAAGGGTTTTTTGTTTTGTTTTGTTTTGTTTTCCTTACAGCTGTGGATATTTCATGCCAGTGGCCACATTTCTGTTTTATTTTGGGAATGGCACTTTAACTGGTTTTTCAGTTTAAAGGACTCAGGAACTGAAGGGCCATTTTTGTCCTCAGGGATATGTTTGGTGCTGAGGACGGCAGACAGTTGGGTGTGGGTGAGGACAGATAGCGCCTGAGGTCTTGCAGCTTAGAAGTAACATCTTGTTGTTTGAGGATAACACTGCCAAAGGTGTGTGGGTGTATCTTTGAAGAGACAAAACAGAAAAAGCATGACCAGCAATCTGATCTAGGCTAGGTGTCTATAAAAATCATTATTTTCTTTGTTGCTGTGTCTCCTGTGGAGCTCCCTGACTGGCCTCAGGGATGACCCTGTGTCCAGAGGAAACCACCCCATTGTTCTCCGGGGGTGGTTAGCCAGCTCGTTCCTTGTTGCTTTCTTTTTCCACCCCCAAGCACTGCCCCGTTGTGCTGACTCATTTATAATTTTGCTTTTGTGTTTCCTCCACCTACCGTCCTTGGCAGTAGCTAGTAATGACCCGCTCCTGGGGCTGTGGAACATAGCAAGCCCGTGGTCCATGTGTTTTAGCGGGCATTGGTTCAGAACCAGGGGGCTGGACACAGGCCAGACTTTACTACCACCTTACTGCTCTGCTAGCATTGGAACCGTTTCAATGGGAGAACAGATTTATAAGAGGATTCCTTTCCTGTCATAGTCGGTCGCTGTCTATCCTTTTGATTCGAAAGGAGTTTGCACTGGTCTGGAATTTTCTTAACAACAGACATTTCTATTTTTTATAAAGCCTATTAAGGGCCATAGTCTTTAACTGAATCAGATCATTTATTACTACCATACAACTACCATGGGCTGCAATTATTAAGCTCATACACATCAGGCACTGTGCAAGACACTTTATTCAGGTAATGTGAATCCATCTCACAACGACCCAGGGAGTAGGTCCATGATTATTCATTCCTCAGATGAAGAAACAGGCCGAGGGGGGAGTCATTTGCTCAGATTCACTCAACTCTAAGTCTCTAAGTGAGCAGGTCAGAAATCCAACCCTGGCATACCTCACTGCACCCCAAATCATTACATTCTACAACTTTGCGAGGAAATAAGTATTAACGTTTTTAAGGAAAATGAAACTGAGAAATTTAGACAGGATTAGAATCCAGAACACAAGTGTCTCTGACTTTAGAGCCATGTAACTGGTTACCAGTGGTTATAGCTTGTGGCCAAAGCATTTCTTTCTATGAATTGTTACATAGGTAACTGACCTTGAACCCCGGGAGCTTCCAGAATAAGCTGGTGAATTTGGTATTGGTTTATAGTATAGTAATGCTCCTAGTCTTATTCCTGATCCTGCCATTCTTTCTCACCAATGATGGCAGAAATACATAAAATGAGACGATTTGCATCATACATTATTAACTGTGAAATCCAGGAGAGTCCGTTTAGGTTTCCCACTTGGCTGACTCTTCCCTGAATACAAGCCATTCTGCTGCTAAAGCCCACGTGTATATGGGAAGATTTCTCTCTCTTCCTCTGGAGTATACAGTCATCAGAGGAATACAGTACAGCTATTTATTTTTGTATTTATGCAAATTATATATACATACAGAGTGGTTAAAACATAAAAACAACATATGGTTTAGAAGAATTTCCGTAAATGCTCTAGGCATCTCTGCATACAAAAATAGCATGGCTGCTAATAACATGGCTTCCTCAGCACCCAGAGTCTGACAGTGCTCAGCCTCTCTCAGAAGATTCACCTCAAGGGGCTCTTCCAGGAATTGGTGCCGTTTTTCATACACGCTGGTTTTCTCACCTCATTCGTGATAAACAACTGCCATCTTAAGGAAGTCTGACCTGCAGGATAAGGGGGAAACCCTGCGGCGACAGAGGAAGAGAGATCAAAACTCGCTCGTAGATCTAGCCTGTCTTCTTGGGCTGACACCCACCTGGGCCATGTAGCAAATTCTAAACACTTAGCAGAAATTCATCGAGTCTCAACACTCTAAGTCAGAAATATTTAGAGGATAGCATAGAACCAGCTTCTATTAATAGTTAATGATCTTAATAATCTCTTGCTAATCAGGGGGAAAGGATAAAACCAAAGAAGAATGAAGATAAAGAAAAACAGACCTGCCAGCGTGAGACTGCCTCTCCGTGCCAGCATTTCGACTTCATACCATTTTCCTAACAACTAAGAGGAGTAGGTACTATTCTTGATTCCATGTTGGCAATGGGGAAACTAAGGTTTCAGAGTTCAAGGGCTTGCCCAAAGTCGTGCAGCTCGGAAGCAGTGTACTCAGAATCTGTATCCAACTCTCTCTGATGCAAGGAAAACTTGTACTTTCCTGCCTTAGTGGAAAGCTTTCCTAAAAGACTGCAAATTGCTGCCAAATGGAGTTTGCAGTCTCTGGCACATCCTGGACAAACCCGTGGAAACGGAAGGTGAGCCGTGTGGCCAGAGCACATTGAAGATGCTTCAGTTTTCTCTTCTCCCAGGCTGCTGGGCGATTCGCGTAGCCTGCACTTTCCATACCAGGCTTCGTTTGTTTTCTGTCCCACAATGCAGCCCCAGTGACTATAGTGCAGAAAGCAATTAATTTTCCCAATATTATCTAATTTCTGGCATGTATTGAATGCAGCCAGAGAGACTAAGCCTGGATTGTATCAAGGACTTATGCCTGTGTCTGTGCAGAGGGATGTGTAGTTGCCATAGCAGCAATCAATCTGCTAAATAACTAGTAACATAAACTGATTCAAAGGCAAAGACTGATTCGGGTCAGGGAATCGCACTCTGTAAAGAACAACTTCTTGGTGACTTCTGAGGATTTTTTAGCTCTTAGGGGTGGCCTTAGAAATGTAGAGTAGCGACTGCTCATATGGAAGAGGGTGCACGTGCCTCAGGAGAGCAGCATGCCGTTCCCAGCCAGTTAGAATAGGGAATTCCATGGGGCACGTCCTGCAACGGTTCTGCTGCTGCCTATCAATTCCCAAGGGCACAGGAGGACAGGAGGACCCGTAACAAAAATAACAGTGTGCAGTTAGTGAGTTCCACCCTGTCCTAGGACGTCTCTCTGTGCTTTATAAGCATTTTGTCAAAAACCCCGTGAAATGGGATTTAGTACCCCTCTTCCACACAGGCACACACTGATGTTAATATGCCCCAAGCTATAACCTCTCCCCCACCCCCCATGTGGCTTGGCTTCAGGATTCAAACTCAGTGGGGCTTCTTGAGGCAGGTGTGGTACCCTTTCCACCCCGCCATACAGTTTCTCTCCCTGGGAGTTTCTTTGAAAAAAAAAGGACATTTCTTCCTGGCCACCCACAGGAGGAGGATTGCCATGTTCTGGTTATGCTTTGTAGAGTGCAGAATGTTACTAATTATTTTTAATCCAACATGAAAACTAAGTCGTAGGGCAGGAAGACTTGGCAGCCCTGGAGAAAGCACTGGCCAGTTTGGGTGACTCATGTCACACTGAAAGAAACAGTGATTTTTTTCCTTTCCTTGGTTTTGAAGAATAGTATCAGGTATTCTGTCATCTCCCTTTTGATGTGGCCCAGCTCTCAGGTAGATGTGCACGAGGGAAACAATTTCTGAACTATAATAAGAGTGGCATGTTTTGAAACAGAAACCACTTCCTTGATAGTCACTGTTGCCTTATAGGTTCTGCTATTTTCTAGGTGTGTGATCTTGGATAACTTACTTCAATTCTTTTAGCCTCAGTTCTCAACTCCTTAAAAGGGCAATGATGCTGATAATGACAATGATATTAGTTGCCTAAAATACTTCGGGAATGAGACAGAAGTAAAAATGCTGTCTTATTTTTACTGGCTTAAGAATCAAAGCCTTCTGCAGACTCCCTTGTACCAGGAATACATTTCCTCATCCATGTATCCCAATTTTTAATTTTCTTTAAATTTTTACTCTTTGGCTTAGTGGCTCTGCATGAAATGTTTGTGAAATGAAGTCTAGAAAAACACTTAGTAGAATGTGTGTCACGTGGTTATGGTTTACTGAATACTAGCTTTCTACTTAAAGCCTACAAATTATTAGAGAATCCTTCATCTTTAGATCCAGTTTATAGCCACTGGTCTGATTTAGTACCTCCCAGTACCACTGGGAGGCTGGAGGCAGGAGATTGG
Source organism: Galagoides demidoff (assembly GCA_963574575.1). Classification (NCBI taxonomy): domain Eukaryota; kingdom Metazoa; phylum Chordata; class Mammalia; order Primates; family Galagidae; genus Galagoides; species Galagoides demidoff. The sequence goes on from CAUYQV010032541.1 coordinate 8,084, forward strand.
GGTATTAGGACCATTTGGACGTGTTTTCTGACTGTGCATGTGGCTAAAAGGCAGGAGATAAAGCAAGTGATGCCGACCAAGTTTCCTCCTGAAAGCCTCACCTTTCAGGGCCTGCAACCACAGCACCTGGGTCAAGAACACAGGATATGAGCTTTAAGAAATGTGCCATCTGACTGGGCTGTGCTGGCTGCAACATGCTTCTAGGAGCTGAGTAGGTGGGTCCATTTTGGGGGTCCTACTGTTTTTCCTTCTCTCAGCTGAAAGGATGGTGATGTTTGGTGAAAATGTAGTCTTGGAGACAACCTTTTCATGGACCCTCAGTGGGTTATAAACATCATACAGGCGGGGCTGAGCTGCATTTTGAACCTGTGAGCTGGAGATGAAAATTCTACTTGTCCCTTCTAATCATTCTTTTCCATGAGGTGGTATTTTTGCATTGACCTATAGCCCCTCTACTGGTTTTCTATGCATGGTACTGCTGTCATTTGAGGCTTCAAAATAAGTGCTCAGTTTTCTTCCTGTGCGTGGACATTGATTTCTTTTTTTTTTTAGCCTGCAACGCAAACACAACCTATGCTTGTTATCTGAATATCTCAAATTAGGCTACTTGTGCAAATCTACCAATTGACTTTAATGGATTGAATCCAAGTCTGCACTTGTACTGGAGGGAAAATGAGATTGCCTTACCTCCCAAGCTCTCTTCAGAACTTTTGTCTGAATGCAGACAAATTTCCCCAATTCAAGATACAATGGTACACAACAGTTCCTAAGATCCTGAAGGCAGAACAGAATCACCACACAGGTAAATTATCTCTACTATGAGAAAACTGGAGCCGTAAATGAAACAGTCCACCTCACTAGAAGGTCGTGTGCCACACCAACCTGCTTCTCTGATTATAGCTAGAGTCGAAGCAGCAGTTCATGCCTCATTTGTTTTTTGTTCTTTTTCTCTTTATATTCTGCTGACCTTTGTTTCACTTGAGCTTGCCTTCTACCAATGAAGCCCCAAATTGGCAGGCACGACAAAATATAAATGGAAGAGAAGGGCGGCAAGGAAGTAGAAAGACGATGGAGAATTAAGTTGAAAATTTCTCCTTTCCTCTTTCCTTTCTTAGAAGCTGTGTTGAGCAAAGGAGATTCTGAGCCTTTCAAGACAAGGAATCAATAACTCACCAGGTTTGAATCCCTGAGCAGTATTGAGTAAAACATGTAGGGGACGAAGTTTGTTATTTGAACCTATCCTCTCTCTACTTGACCTCACTGCTCAAGTTCCTGAGCACACCTGAGCTCTTCCACACCCAACGGATGTTGGATAACGGTTATCAGGGTTTGCTCTGTGTGGACCAGTGTTCTAAGCACTTGTTAAACAGAAAACCCTAGAAGAAACCATCATCTCTATTTACGGATGTGAAAGGTAAAGCCCTAGAGAAGTAAATAATATCTGTATGAAGGTCATAGTCACAGGTAAGTGGGGTACGGTTCAGACCCTGGCAGTCTGACTTGAGAGCATTCTTTATTATTTCCTAATTATAAAAATATTATATCTTTATTGTAAAAAACCTGGAACATTCAAAAAAGCACAAAGAAGATAAAAATGTCCACTCTACGACTCTGATAAGACCACGGTTATAGCATTTTGTTTCATTTCCTTCCATTGTTTTATATAAACTTACTTTAGAATGTGTTTATGGGTGCCATCATACTTGAGAATGAGTAACTTTCAAAGTTTTTGGTGAACGTTTTCCAATGCCACTGTAATTTCTTTCTTTAGACACTCCATAATGTACTTTACCACCTCTCTATTGTTGAACATGTTGGTCGCTTCTGATATTTACATTTTAAAGGGCCATTTTGTTTAAGGAGAAAACATGAATGGTTTTAATGTGTGAAGTCAGGAAGGGGTGGCATTTTCGGTTCAAGAAGTCCTTTGATCCCAATTTATTTTCCTTTTTAAGATTGTCATGTTCACTGTTTATTTGTACACATTCCTTAAGGCTTCTATTCCTCAAGCCTGCTTTCCTCTGACTTTTTACAAAAAGTATAATTGAGCCTTAAGACTGTCTGGAAAGCAAATCTTGTGCAAGGTCTTCTTTTTCTTCTTCTTCTTTTTTTGTTTTTTAGAGACAGAGTCTCACTTTGTCACCCTTGGTAGAGTGCCATGGTGAAACAGCTCATAGCAACCCTCAGCTTTTGGTCTTAGACGATTCTCTTGCCTCAGCCTCCCAAGTAGCTGGGACTACAGGTGCCCACCACAATGCCCAGCTATTTTTGTTGCAGTTTGGCTGGGGCCAGGTTCAAACCTGCCACCCTCAGTATATGGGGCTGGCGCCCTACTCATTGAGCCATAGGCGTCACCCGTAGTAGACTTCTTTTGATGTCATTATTTCCAAGTTTTCTGGAAAATCTTTATTGTGTGTTCCATTGTCCCTAGTTGCATCTGGACTATCTACACCAGGAAGTGCCTGGTCTTCAACTCAGTCGTAACATGGATTGTTTGATACCTTCGAGAGAATGTGTGTGCGTGCATGCATGCTGCCTACTCAACAGGCCAAGCGGAGTAAAGAGCTGAGTCGGACATGGGTCTCATCATCAAGAACCTACAAGTTTAGCCAAGGATGATAATGAAGGGCAACAGTTGTGACTTTCATAATGAATGGTGTGATGCATGTGGTTTTAAGGGCTTATAGGAACACAGCTTTAAGGAGCATGCTTCCTAGGAAGATCAGGCATTCTCAGAAGCTGTGGATAAATGAGATCTTGTTTAACCTTAGCCTAGAAGATGATTATGAACTACAAAGGTGGATGAGGTGAGAAAAGGGCATGCCTTATAAGGGGAACATTATATATAAAGGCATAGAGGCAGGTTGTTCAGGAAATACATGTAATGCAGGGTGGCTTGAACAGAGGATAGATGATGGTTGAAGATAAATTTATGGAAAGTGTTAGGTGATGACCTTAGAGGTTCTGGACATTATTTTGTAGGTGCTGGTGCATGCATAGGACATTTCTCAAGCAAAGGGCACATCTCTCAAGAGTGGGCAAGCTTGGAATAGGCGTCTTAAGTACATATCAGTTGTACAACCCCCATACTCATCTTTCCTCCACCCACTTTGTTCTAACTTGCTTCCTCTTAAATACCTTGGACTCTGGAAAATTATTCAAATACCTTATAATATCTTAATGTGAAATTTCTCACCTATCAGTCTAGTGGAACAGTTTAGGACATTTGTAGTTAACTTGTGCATGGCCAACAATGTTGTAGTCTACTCCAGAGAGCTCTGTGTTACTTCTGCCTTTGGTATGTATCATTTAAGGTTGTCCAACTGCTGTAAAAAGCAACACCCAGAGCTTAGACTCTTAATGCATTTGCTCCCTTCCACTATAGTCTAGTGTGAATCAGGGCGATGTGTGTGGAGGGGTGGGACAGCTGTGCCCTGTGGGGTCATTCATGGCTCCAGTCTCCCTTAGGTCTTCCATTCACATTTTATCAGCCAGAGCTCGGTCTCTAGGCCATGCCTCATCCAGGTGAGGCTGGGAATGTGACTAGGGAAGGTGGGCCCAGGAAGAAAAAGATGGGATTTGGTAAATACACAGCTACAGTGTGGAGTTATAGTTTCACTTTTAAGGGAGGCATCCGCAAAGCCGTAAGTCAGGCCCTCGGATTTGGTGCTTTCCCGTGCCCTTAACTATTTAATCATTTATGAAATTTATCTAGTTTGCTTTGGGTTTAGAGTCTGGCTCATTTGCCTAGATTTTCTATTTTTGTTTCTTATTTTCCAAATTTGTTTTCCATCTTTGTCCTCCTTAGTGAAGCACTTTCAGAGTGAAGATGTTTATACCTTCTGCTTTTACTCTGGTATTGAAGTGACGACTGTGAATCAATCTTCAGATTGTAAATGCAAAATTGAATATTGTATCAAAATAGTCTTCTCTATTTATTAATTTAGTGGCATCTTAAATAGAAGGTAAATTCAAAGCCTATGAAAGGCTGAAAACAGTAAGACAGTGTTTTCAGTCACATTTATAATAAAAGAAAGTGCTAAAATAACTTTTAGTTTGATTTATCAGTATAAAAGTGTGATTTTATTGTGCCTAATCTTCATAGAGTCTATCTAACATTTGCTGTTTTTACCCTGTCCCCACCAAACCAATCAGTCTGTCATATAAATCATATATCAGGTTTTGTTCTGTCACCTCCGCACCTGCCTTATTTAATTCCATGCAATCAGGAATGTGCTATGGAGAACATAATCAGCACAGCCGACAGACCAGCAGTGAAATTGCATCTGTGCGTGGAAGGAGAAAGATGCTGCCGTAGAAGGAAACAGATTTTAGTTTTAAATTACACGAGAACTAGTGTAATCCCGAAAGATAGGAGTTGTTGAAATATAAAATATGTTTTGGTAATGTCATTTGACAATTAATTGGTCTTTTTGTTTTTTTCCCTTAATCCCGTCTTCTCCCAAGCCCCTGCTCCCTGGCCCATCAGTCTAAGAGAGACCAGGTGTTGTGCAGCCTCTTTGCAACCAGAATAATGTCCCTGGTAGAAAAGCAGGATATTTGCTCCTATTCAACCTTCAGATTAACTCAGATGACACTGTACTGAGAAGGGCTTCCCTGACCAAGAAGGTGAGGCCCACCCTTCATTTATCTATTGGCTAATTATCTATTATAATCCTGGTACCTAGCACAATCCTGGCACATGGTTGACACTTAGCATCTATCTATTTGAATGGATGAAAAGACTACATAATATAAACAAGACAAGGTTTAGAAACAGGCACCTTTGGGTTTCTGCACTTTGGCTATGGTGGCTCCTAGCTCCCTGTTTGTGGGCGATTTATCCATTTTTTCTCAGGACCCTATCACTATAGTTGCAGAATAAATATGGTTGTCCTAATTGCATGGTAGTCCTGAGGATGAAGTGAAGCATTGTACAGACACTAGGAGATCTCCCAATACACAGAAATAGATTAAATATTATTTCTGTAGTCTATGGGAACTTTAGAGGACTTGGAGCAGGGAAGTGACAGAGTAAAAGTTGTGCTTAATCAAAGATAAATCTGGTGGCAAGGTACAGAAGAGATAGGAAAAAGAGTGAAGAAATTGCTGTGGTATCCTTTGTATGAGGTGGTGAGGGCAAGATACTACTGACATTTGGTTGGGCTATGTAGTCCCAGCTGCCATCTCTGGATGGGACAGTTCATTTGTAGAGCTAAGTGGTACATGACTATAACAATCCCTTCCTGAGCCCCCTTACAGAACTGTTGGCCATCTTGCCAATGGATGCAATCATAGGTTAGTCAAGTTAGTTCGTTAGGTTAGGTTAGTTAGTTTAGTTAGTTAGGTTTCTAACCAAATGAGGAAAACTGACTCATAAAGGAATGTAGACATGTACTATTTATTAAATCATAGCTGTGTACATTAATGTAATCACGGGGCACAGTGTGCTGGTTTTACATACAATTTGAAATGCTTTCCTCAAACTGGTCAATATAGCCTTCATAGCATTTTCTTAGTTATTGTGTTAAGACATTTATATTCCACACCTAGTAAATTTCACATATACCCTTATAAGATGCACTGTAGGTGTAGTCCCACCAATCACTCTCTCTTCACCCATCCTCCCCTCGCCCCCTCCTTCCCTCTCCCCATTTACCCTTCTTTTTGGGCTATAATTGGGTTATAGCTTTCATAAGAAAGCTATAAATTGGTTTCATAGTTAGACTGAGTACACTGGAAACTTTTCCTTCCATTCTTGAGATACTTTGCTAAGAAGAATATGTTCCAGCTCCATCCATGTAAACATGTAAGAGGTAAAGTCTCCATCTTTCTTTAAGGCTGCATAATATTCTATGGTGTACATATATCACAATTTATTGATCCATTCATGGGTCGATGGGCACTTGGGCTTCTTCCATGACTTAGCAATTATGAATTGGGCAAATTAAAACTACTTTGAGATATCATCTAACTCCAGTAAGATTAGCCCACATCACAAAATCTCAAAACCAGAGATGCTGGTGTGGATGTGGAAAAAGGGACTACTTCTACACTGCTGGTGGGAAAGGGATATATTTTAAGGACATCTTGCAATTCACCATAATTGAAACAGGAAGGCTGAAAGGACCCAAGATGGTTAACCTCTCCCTCTTGACTCCCACCACTTCACTGTCATGGTAGTCAGCTTTTCTCTGTGTATTTACTCTTTAACATTTTGCTGATGACCTTCCAACCTCTTTTGGTTCAAACTCCATAGGTGAGCTATCTGTTTGTCTTAATTACAGGTGTGTGCTAGGTCAGCTCTTGGGTTTTCAGCCTGGCTGGGAATGAACTTGAGGCCTGATGCAGGAGGATCACTTTAACCCAGGAGTATGAGCTGCTGTGAGTTTGGCTGACTCCACAGCACTCTAGCCCAGGAACTAGAGTGGGACTGTGTTTCAAAAAACAAAACAATAACAACAACAAAAAAGAACAAACAAAGCACCCCCCCAAAACCCAAAAGCCCTCCAGATGATTTTGATGCATACTGAAGTTTAGGACTATTTTGAATAACCAAGATTCTGGGGTTTATCTGTTACATCAGCGAGCATCATCTTAACTATCACAGAATAATTTGAATGGTTGGGGTGGAGTTAGCAATTTGAAATAGAGTGGGCATGAAACCTTCTAAGGCAAAACATTTAATTAAGAGAGAAGGGAGCTATATAAAGACATCAAAGAACTTGGGGAAAGAGCAAGTCTTATGCTTTTTCAGAAGAAAGCAGGAGGTCATTATAGAAAGAGTAGAATGTTTATGGGTAGGAGATGAGATTAGAGAGGAAAGCAGGAGCCACCACATTACATAGGTTCTAAAAGACCATGTGGATAAGGCTTTAGACTCTCTTCTAGCTGCAATGTGATTGATTTATTAGCAAAAATATACATACAATTTACTATTTTAACTGCATAATTTTGTGGCATTGAGTGCATTCACAATGTTGTCCAACCTTTACCACTAGCCCATTTTTAGAACTTTTTTATTATCCTGGACAGAAACCCTATATTTACAAAGCAACTTCTCATTGCCCTTTTCCTGCCATCCCCTGTCCCTTGGTAACCTCTTTTCTACTTTCTGTCCCTAAAACTTTGCCTATTCTAGGTACCTCATATAAATGAAATCATAAAGTTTTATCCTTGAATGTCAAGCTTATTCTGTTTAGTATTACATTTTCAAGTTCATCCCTGCTGTAGCATGTGTCAGAATTTCCTTCTTTTTAAAGACTGAATAATATTCCATTGTATGTACATGCCACATTTAGTTCATCCATTCGTCTGTTGATGGACTCTTGGGTTGTTTTCCACTTTTGGCTACTGTGAATAATGCTACAATGAGCATGAGTATACAAAGACTAGTATATGTGTGAGTCCTTGCTTTCAATTCTTTTGGATCAACCCACTTTTTGAGTGTGCTGGTGCTGTGTATGAAGAATGGTTAAGGTGCTACTCCAGCGAGGAAGGAGATAAGTGAAACTCAACTGTAATGTACTGTAGTGATAGAGATCTACTCACCTAAAGCACCCAGGGGATCATTAGACCAAAGCCAAGAGAAGTGTGTGACTCCTCTGGAGAAGTTCAAAGTGGCCCAGCATGGATGAAGCCCAGGAGAAGTGGGAGACACTGATAAGCAACGAGGCTGCAGAGATGAGCAGGGCCTGGCTGCAGAGGATCTGGCAAAGATGTTCAGGAACCTGACACTAATCCCTTAGGGCAGTGGTTCTTCATCTTGACTGCACTTGAGAATTGCTCAGCAGCTTTCAAAAAACACCAATGCCAAGGCTAAGTTTCATCCCCATAGATTTTGATTTAATTGGTCTGGGTTGGGGCCAGGGCATTGGCATTTTTGAACTTTCCCAGGTAATTCCAATGTGTAGCCAGGTTGAGAAGTATCGCCTCTGGCAATGGGGATGCTTTTGGAGGATTTTAAGCAAGGAAGTAATAAGATCAGATTTTTTCTTGCACATATTTCAATGTAAAGTGAATTTTATGGCTGAGGAGGCCTCCTTGGGGAAAGAGGCCCTTTTCCTATTCTCTGAGACTCATTTTTTCCACTATAAAATGAAGATACTATCTACATACTTCAAGAGCTGTCGGAAGGACTGCACAGCATTGCATACCGTCCGTACCTGGTCTGCGTGGTGACTACACTTTTTCTGAGCAAAGCTGACAGTACAGAGAACCCTAGGCAGGTCCTTTATTCACAGGGTTCTGAGGCTCCTGGGGGATGGCCCTGGAAGGCAGCCTTGCTTGCACCTGAGAAAGACAAAAGCTTTCCATTTGTATGGCGGAGTACCCCCTGGGCAGAGAGCTGACAGGGTGGGGGTGGGGATGGGGGTTCAAACTTCTTAGGCCTGGGCACTCCGCTGGGATCACTCAGTCTCATGTCCTTACCGGGAGACTTCATGATGAGCAGGATGAATTTACGGTGTATTTGTCCAGGATGAAAAGTAAAAGCTGATGCAGCTGTGCATGATAACACGGAGGGGGCTGCGGGGAGCAAGGCGGCACCTGCCTGCTGACTTCATCTCGGGCTCCATGCTGTGGCAGCAGTTGTGTGGTGTTCGCTTGTTTTCATCTCTATCTGGAGCAAAAATCCAATAGCAGAGCCATTCGCCTGCTTCCTTCCCACCCCTTCCCAGGAGCGGATGTGGGACTGGCTTCAAACAACAAAGAGTAAGGAGCTTGATTCTGATCTGCATCTTTTTATTTTGGGCACAGCAGCCCTACATTTCCTGGGGGTGTGTATATTCTTTTCACCACCTGGATCGCTCCCTGAATCATGCCCATGGTCTCTTTGTGCTTTGAGCATATTAGGTGAACCAAAAACTCTGAGTTTGACTAAGGATCAGTTGGATTTGATTGGGGTGGGAAATGGGAAAATGAAGATGACTTGAATAGCTCTGGGACTTAGAGACAAATGTGGTTGGGGAAAGTTTCTGCATCTCTCTCCAAGTATCAGTTAATTTAGAGGTCTGGACTCAGTGCCTGTGGCTCAGCGGCTAGGGTGCCAGTCATGTACACTGGAGCTGGTGGGTTCAAATCCAGCCCAGGCCTTTCAAACGAAAATGACAACAACAACAAAATAGTGGGTGGGTTGTGGTGGGTGTCTGTAGTCCAACTACTTAGGTGGCTGAGGCAAAAGAATCACTTACGCCCAAGAGTTTGAGGTTGCTGTGAGGTGTGATGCCATGGCATTCTACCAAGGGTGACAAAGTGAGACTCTGTCTCAAAATAATAATAATAATAAAACAATAAAGTAAAATAAAAAGGTCTGGCACCTGTCCCATGCCTGTGATTGTAAGACATTAGAGTTGATCCCAATAGTGAAATTCCAAGCCTTTCCCTCTCCACTGACAAAACAGGGCCAACCTTGACTAGAGAGTGTCCTGAGATGGGACACCCAGCAACACCAGCATATTTGGAAGTATACACTAAGATCTTACATACCTTGATGCTCTCTGCACTCTGAGATCACATATAAAATCTAAATAATTGTGTCGATTTATCTACACTTCTGCCCTCTTCCATTCATGTGGATAATTATATAGCTGGTGGTGATATTTGGAGAATCATCAATCCAATGGCCTAAATATTAAAGGGTGCAATGTTTTTCTTCTCTCTAGATCCCAGAAGCTTCACCTTGTTAGCTGGATTTATTTTTAGGCTTTGTACTATCCTCTTCCAGTAAGCTGGTTCTCCATTATTTTAAAATAGCATCATGGGGTTAATAGTGCATTCAGGGCAAGTGTTTCAGCCTGTGGCTGTCTGTGGGGCTGTCCTGGAGTCACGGCCCAACAGGGGGCCTGATGATTCCTAACCTCAGTAACAGGGCCTGGCCATGCATGCATGCTCAGATGATGGGCCATCTGTGCCCTGCCTTGTGCCAACTCATAAAGCACCTCACTTGAAAAATTAAAGGTAAGGGAGCCTGAGGCTTCTTATGAATGTGGAAAACAGCCCCTTTTGGGTCGGGCCAGGGGAGGAACTAACAGATAGGACTCTACTCAAAATGTGGCCAACATATTTTATATATTACTTCTTTGAACCCTCCCTAATCTCATGAGGTAGGAATTTTTATCCCAATTGTCCGGATGGAGAAATTGAAGCTCCAAATGCCTACGTGACCCAAGGTTATACTGGGGGTGCCCAGAATTCGAACCCAGGTCTGATGTGCTGGGTTTTACACCTAGGTTTCTCAAAATGCCCACCCATTGACATTTGGGGATGATAATTCTTCATTACTGGGGGCTGCTTTGTGCATGGTAGGAGATTTAGTGGTATCCCTGGCTTTATTCTACATGGCAGCAGCATCCTCACCTCACAGTGACAACCAAAATGTCTCTAGGTGTTGTCATTTGTTCTCGGAGGGGCAAAATCATCCCACTCCCAGTTGATCAGGACTGCCCTATATTAATACATGTCTCCTATTTAATTCTTGCAACAACCCTGTACACTGGGTTGCTCCATCTTGCAGATTGAAAAAAAAAATGGAATCTAGAGAAATTGTGCGTTGACGAAGGTCACACAGCCTGTAAATAGCTCTCACTTTTTCCTGGGAGAAAAAGTGGTGGAAAAACACAGTGGTGGAACTAGTGAAGGTGACGAGAGGCTGAGTCACTCCGTGACTGATACCAGGCAAGTGCAACACCAAAGTCTTTAATTTTTTTTGGTGGCTTTACCAGACATTTCAAAAGTTTAGTTTTAAGAGAATAAGCCAGAGGGAGCCTTCTAAAATTATTCCTGATAGATTCAAATTCAGTAGATCTGTGGTGGGCTCAGGACTATGGTTATAAAACACAGTTACACTGAGTTAGAGGGGCAGGGTCCAGGGAACCTAAGCTGTGAAACACTGTACATAGCTTTTAAATTTTAAGGTGTTTGAAGTGATTCAGAAATAAAATATCAGGTAAAAGATTGGAGATGGTAGTGGAAAGCAGAGGTTTGGGATGAGACCCAACATGTACTTACTTGCAGAATTCAGTTTAATTGCAAAAGAGGGCACTGGATGTACATTAGACCAAATGACCTGTGTTACTGGGAGGAGGGGGTATTCTAGACCTTGGGTTAATATGTTCAAGGCATTCAAATCATTGCCCACCACTACTACTCCCAGCTAACGTTTAATGCCAGGGCTGGTGGGCTGCCTAGTGTGGAAGCTTGGTGAATCCTGCGGTTCTAAAAATGGTTATAGTGAAACAAAAACAGCTGTGTCAATTTCCAATTTCTGCACTATTCAGATTCACAGTCTGCTGCCATAGAGGCACCAGAACAGGGGACCGGGGGGGCCGGGGTACACTGGCACACACAGGCACTCTCTACGCCCTTTCTTCTCTCAGGCCCAGGAGTCTGTGGAGGTATGCACACACACTCTGCCCCTTCTCTCTTACTCACTGGAGTTCATTTCTCCATGGAGAAGAAATATTTCTACTTTTCCAAAAAGGAATTGCAAACAAGAGAAGCCACAAGAGCCCAGACTACAATAAAATGCTACAATATGCTTTCAAGCTGGAGCGACTAAAAAGCTGGGAAGAGAAAGCGGCAGTATAATGTCTATTTTTATCTTCAACTATAATCTACCCACTTGTAGTTTCATAGCTGTCAGGAGGCAGCAAAGGACATGTAATCAGCCTACCGTTCTCTGCTGGCGCCCTCCGCCCGTGAGACACGAATGTGGGTGTGTGTGCACATACACAGAGACTTTAACACACTGTCAGAGGGTTCCATCGAACTCGCACCTGAAACCAGATTTTTTTTAGAACCTGTTCTGTTCATTGTCTCTTGTACAGATACAGAAGGTGAAAAGCAGGTGACTAAAACCCATTTTCTGGGTGCCAAGGGATAACGGTCACCACTGAATGACCAGAAGGGCAGCTGCGCACCCGTTCGTATTTTTCAGCCCTGGCTGGACTAGGTTATGCAGATGTCCTAACCTCCTGGACACAACTCACTAATTTGGTGATCACCCGTCGTCTTCAGGGAGGCAAGTACGGTACAGTAGAAATAGCACAGCCTTGGCGTCAGGAGACCTGAGCATCTTGCCTCATCCTTGACCTCTCTGGACATCAGAATCCTCGTCTGTAGACAAAAGACAATCCCTAGACAGTGGGTTGTTGAGAAAGTTTCAAGATAATGTATGTAAACACTAGGTGTTTATCACATGGTAGAGGCTAAGGAAATGTTTACTAATAATACTTTTGTTCCTGCTGTTTTCTCTGTATTATTAGTAGTAGCAGAGGTACTTTTCTATACCTGTTCTGTATTCTCTGTTGTTTTTCAGTTGTGACTGTCCTGTATTGGTGGTGTGGGGTTCCTACACCATCATCCCAGTCAGGGCAGAGGAATGCCCCCCTGTGGGCGTAACAGATTTTGAAAAAGTCTGAGATGCCCTTGCCTCCTCCTTAACAAAGTACTGTCAGGTAAGGGATTTAAAATCTTAGTGGAGAAGCTTTGTCCCTTGAAAGCGCCTTCTCTCAGAGGCTTCCTTTTAGCTGTGGCAGTGGCATCTCAGCGTGCATGGAGGAACTGACCGAGTGTCTGGTGATAATTCATCAGGAAGTCAAGCACTTGGAGTCACTTAGGCATCTAGTCAAGTGGGGTTCCTGCCTTTTCTTACCCACATGAACTTGTGCATGTTGTTGAACCTTTGAAGGATTCAACTTTCCTGATCTATAAAATAATACATTTTGATAAGGTGAGGTTGAAAGTGTGAAAACACTATAAACTCCGGAGCGCCAGCTAACTGTTAGCGTGCTACTGTCACCATAGAAGATGGCAGAGGGATGATCCAGCCTTTACAACTTGTGAAGTCTCAAGAACCATATTAGTTCCTTTGAGCTCCAAACCTGTTGTTTTTTTTTTTTGCTTTTTTGTTTTTTTTGCAAACAAAGTAATCTTTTTGAGTATATGTTTCCCTGGGTGCTTTCCTCCCCGGCCGTGCATAGACCTAGAGCCACACGCTACACAGTCCTTTCTTTGTCTGCAAACTCATTAATGCAGCAACAACTTCAACAGAAGAGCAGCTGTCTGGCTCACTGAGAGGGACACACAGGTACTGCTGCTGCTATTAAGCATTTGCAGGGTGACAGATTGCCTCAATGAAGTGTCCATGTGCTTCTCCATTATAATGCCTCAGGTTGAGAAAAAAAGCCTGGACCCACCAAAAAGCTTTCACAGATTGGAAAGTGCACAGTTTGGGGCTGTTTAGCACTTCAGCACATGCTCTGTGACTGTGCATTCAAGGCAACATGTCAGAAGAAATTAGTCTACAGCAGGCCACATATGTCAGCCAGCCGGTGGAAGCATTTGTGTGACACCCAAGCTAGGGACTCAGAAGAAAAAGCTGCTCTCCTTAAAACCCCCTCATGGTCCGCACACTGGCAAAATAGTCCCGAATCTCATGCTCAGGTACCGAATTGCTGTGGAAAAGCAAGAGCTTGGATAAGGAAGAAATAACTAGGCCATGCTAAGGGGGAAACAATAGAATCTCATGTTATTTACTTTGTGTCAGTCAGAGAGCTTTGGTGACACACACAACCACCCTGCTAAATGGGCACTATTATCTGAATTTCCAGATGCCAGGATGGAAGCTAGGAGAGGTCATGTTGCTTAAAAGCCTTCTATATGTAACTAGGGAGTCCTCAAAAGACCTCTGGATCTAAAGTATGCTAACATTTCTTATCTTCCATTGAGCATGTCCCTGGAAGCTAATTAGGTTGAGTTTCTTTGTGAACAAGCATATTTGAACTTGCACATTCAACTGTCATCTTCTTTAAAGAGGAAACCCCGGCAGGTGCTATTCCATGACCAGTGTTCTTGTTCAAGTTTTGTTGGCTTCCTGTTTAGGAATTTCCCTCAGAGGTAGTGGCAGATTCTTTTGAATAGAGTTGATGATGATAAGTTATTGCCTCTTGAAGGTGGGTTTGACTAGGGCTAGAGACAATTAGGATTCTATTGTTAAAGTCTAGGTAGAAGATGAGGGCAGATGTGAAAGAGAATTGAAAATATTCAGTGACCAATTTGATCACTGGGGAAAGGAGCAAAGGACGGAAGGAGAAACAATTGCCGCTTGGGAAATTGTGTCCGCGGTAGTACAGTATTCTAAATAAGTATGGGGGGAGGCTAGGTGCAGTGACTCATGCTTATAATCTTAGCACTTTGATAGGCTGAAGTGGGAGGATTGTTTAAGGCCAAGAACTCAAGACCAGTTTGGGCAACATAGTGAGAACTTTCATTTACAGAAAACAAATAAGTAAGTAAATAAATAAATAAATTCAGGAGGCTCAGTGAGCCTGGAGTTAGAAGTTACAGTGTGTTACAGTGAACCATGATCTGGCCACTGTACTCCAGCCTGGGACAGACTGAGATTCTGTCTCTAAATACCTAAATAAATATGGCAGACAGAAGAACAATTTTCCTGAAGGAGCAGAGAGGTCAGATTGGGAAGGAAATGGGCAGCATGTGCTCCCTTTAAGACTCAAGGCACGCTGCTCAAGTTTAGAGGGAGTTCAGAGCTGCTATTAAGGAGTTGGAAGTTCTTTGACAAAGCAGACGACAATATACACTGGGGAAAAGAAGCCTTACTCAATCAGTGGTACCTGGAAAACTGGACAGCCACATGCAGAAGAATCAAACAGGATCCATATCTCTCATTCATCACATGCATTAATTCAAGATGGATAAAAGAATTAAAGCTAAGACATGAAACCCTAAGAATTTTAGAGGAAAGTGTAGGAAAAACTCTTCTAACCATTGGAATAGGTGAAGAATTTATGACTATGACCGTAATGTCAATTACAGCAAAAATAAATAAATGGGACTTGACTGAATTAAAAAGCTTCTTCACAGCTAAGCACATAGACAACCTACATAATGGGAGAAAATGTTCACAAACTATATATATATATATATATGATAAAGGGCTAACATCCAGATTCTGCAAACAATCCAAATTGGTAAGACAAAAAAACCCCAAAACCCCATTAACAAGAGGCAAAAGACA
The DNA here is from genome assembly GCA_963574575.1 of Galagoides demidoff. Taxonomy (NCBI): domain Eukaryota; kingdom Metazoa; phylum Chordata; class Mammalia; order Primates; family Galagidae; genus Galagoides; species Galagoides demidoff. The sequence goes on from CAUYQV010032541.1 coordinate 23,121, forward strand.
TGAAGAGTAGCTTTTCAAGGGAAGATAAAAGATCAGCAAACATACAAAAAAATGTCTAACATCACTAATCATCAGAGACGTGCAAATTAAAACCACAATGTGATATCACCTTAACCCTGTAAGAATGTTTTTTATTAAAATGTACAAAACAGTAGATTCTGATGTGGATGCAGAGAGGAAGGAAGTGCTTATACACTGTTGATACTGCAAATTAGTACAACCTCTACAGAAAACAGCATGGAGATTCCTCAAAAGCTAAAAGTCCACTTGCCATTCAATCCACCAGTCCCACTATTGGGTATATAACCAAAGGAAAAGAAGTTTTATTAAATAGACACAAATATTTATTTGAGCACAATTCACAATTGCAAATTGGAGTCAATCCAGGTGCCCATCAATTTATGAATGAACTAACAAAATGTGGTGTATATATATCATGGAGTATGATTCAGGCATAAAAAGGATGCAATCAATGCCTTTTGCAAAATTGTAGATGGGGCTGGAGACCATCATCCTAAGTGAAGTATTTAAAGAATGGAAAAACAAACACCACATTACTCGCTATTAAGTTGGAACTAATTGATGAGCACACATGTGCACAGAGAGAAGTGAAATTAAGTATATCTCAAACAGAGAGGAGGGAGGGGTAGGGGATAGGTGAACACCTACGTAACAGGTACGATGCACACTATTTAGGTGATGGGCACACTTATAGTTGTGACTCATACATCACAAAAGTGATCCATTGAACCACAAAATTTGCACTCCCATAGTATTTTAAAATAAAAAAGAAAGTTGGAAGCTGTTAGTGAATGAATAATCTGGGAAACTCCCACAGGAGATCTGATGGGAGAATGAAAAGATGAAGAGGAAAGAACACTGAAGCTTAATAAAGGGTCTGTGAGGAAGGGGAAGGATGTTAGTGATCTTTGAGCAGCACATCTCTCTCAGCGCATCTTTCTGAACTCTGATGATACTAGATACGGGAAGAGAAAGGCAGAGTATGACCACGATTTCTAAAGAGTGGTGCACACTTGAAGTCACTTCAATTCTTTGGGCCTTAGTTTCCTCAATGTCAAATAAAGGACTTGGTCTGAATTCCCACTGAGACATATCTATAAGGCACAAGTGAACACACCTGCCGTGGCATACATATATTTCACAAATAACCAGGTATCATCAGTCTAAGATCACTTAAAATCAAAATAAGCCTATGGTTTCTATGACAGATGAATCGCAAGGGTTCTCTCCTCCATCTTTTTTCCTCCCCAAATTTCACTGTAGTCCCCCAGGATTGCAATGCTTGTACAGAGAAGTTCTCTTTCTTTTTTATTATTTCTTCCTGGGAAAATTAAAAGTCTAATGGCATCCACAAAAGGAGCATCTGGTCAAAAAATGTTGTCAGTAAGATTCACACTAGACCGCTGGAAGTCTGAAGGAGATTGGCATCTGCTAGGCTCTTGCTTGCCCGGTGCCTTAGTGGCTCCCTTCTGCATCTGGCTCCACTGGCCGTCCAGCATTACCTTCTCTCTCTGTCCCTCCATGCTCTCTGCTTTAGCTACTTTGGCCTCCTTGCTGTTCCTTAACCATGTAGCACACACCCACCCCGGGACCGTTGCACTTCTATTTAGTCTACATGGAGAAATCTGTACTCTTGTCTGATACCACATGGTAGCTTCATCGCGTCTTTCAGGTCTTAAATGTCACTTCCTCTGAGAAGAATTTGCAGGACACCCCATATAAAAATCAACGTATACATCTTTTGTTCCGTATCCAACATAATTAATTAATTATTGAGACAGGGTTTCACTTTGTCACCCAGGCTGGAATGCGGTGGGTGCTAGCTCAATGTAAACTCATCCTAGCTCAATGTAACTTCAGACTCATGGACTCAAGTGATCCTCCTGCCTCAGCTTCCTGAGTAGCTGTGACTATAAGTGTGTGCTAACATGCCTGGCTAATTTTCTATTTTTTTTTTTTTGTAGAGATGGGGTCTTGCTTTTGCTCAGGCTGGTCTGGAACTCCTGACCATCCTCAAGGAATTCTGCTATTTTGCCTTCCAAACTGCTAGGATTATAGGCGGGAGCCACTGTATTACACTGCCTGTATACACCTGGTGTATTTTTCTTCATAGCTTACTTGATAATGTTATATTTGTTATCGGCTATCTTTGCATGCTAAAATGTGAGCTCCAGGAAGATTAAGGTTTTGTCCATTGCTCAATCCTCAGCACCTAGAATGATGCCAGGCAAAGGGCAGGTGCTTAATGAATGCTTTTAGAACAGCTGAAAGAATAAATGACCAAACAGTAGAGGATGTGCGTCAAGAGTTCTCTCTCCTGGTGGATAACCCTTTCAGCTCTCTCATGTCCTTACTGAGACAGATAAGGTTCTCATTTTCATGGAATTTATGTTCTAGTCAATGAGACAGAGGAAAAATACATGTCCATACTTTAATTTCAGATGGTGGTAAGTCCCACAAAGGGCATCAAAGAGGGAGACAGGAAGGACAGTGGCTGTGTTGGGGTGATAGAAGTTAGGAAAGGTCTCTGTTTCAAAAAAGCTATGCAAGTGAAGGATTGAGAAAATAGCAGGTAGAATTGGAATCAATTCAGAATATTCAAGCAACTGTAATAAAGCAGTGTGGCTGGAGCTCAGTGAACAGGAAGGGGAACACTGGAGCCTGGGCTGGGGGGCACAGGCCCTATCACTCAGGATGTACAAACTGTAGTGAGGGCCTTAGATTTTATTCTCAGGTTAATGGGAAAGTCATCCACTGACTGGCCAGGCTGATAAGGTCAGGGGGATTCAAATGTCCATAGATACAGTGCCTGCAATTCCACTGAAGTTGACCCTGCTGTTGGGTCTGGGTCACACAGTCCAGACTCCTGCCCTCTGGAGAGTTTCTTTTCTGAGGCTGCAGGATGTCCTTTGCCATCATCAAGTTTTAGTAACAGCAGGACGGTCCATCACACAAGTGTTCAAATAAATATATTTGACCTTTGTCTGGGAAGAGTCGAGGTCCTACGTTTCCAAGGGGTTTTTCTACCGTTGGGTAAGTTCTCAGGTGCTTAGGAGAAGGGGTTCACTTCATTTCTTCCTTAATGCCACTAAATGATTCTTTAGTTGTCAAAACTCCAGGCCATGCTCTTGAACTGCTAGAAATGTTAGTGTGTGCTGTATACATGTGTATGTGCATGTGTGCATTCACACACACACAAACATACACACTCCTTTTCAACTCTAAAGGTGAAATTTTTTTTGTTTATTTTTCTGGTCGGAGACCCTTTTTACTTCTTGCACTAGATTTCCAGGATAGGGTTGATGACATTTTTCTACAAGTTCTGCAAACTGTCCATGACTTTGATTCCTATCTTTAAATCTTATTTCTGGTAGGAGCAGGTTATCAGGTGTGAAGTTATAACCACTTTCTTTACCTTTTAAAATTTCACTAGGCCAACACAGAAATACTCTTTTAAGTGGCTGATCCAAACCCATCGCCTTATAACAAACTTCCCAGTGGAATACTGGGCTGAGGCGACCTTGTGTTAGTCCAGAGTAATGGCAATTCTTTCAAAATTTGCAGGGGGGAAACTTGTCATATTACAGGAGACAATTTTCTCAATATTTTCTCCTAAAATTCATTCTTTCATTGTGATGCCTGCTACCACTTGTCTGGTAGCAGGGAATAACAGACGACCAAAGAAATGAACAAGCAGCAAATGAATATTAATGGGGAAATTCTGCAACAGTTGATCAGGCTTGGTTTGACAGCTTGTTTCTTTGTGGGCATGTGGGCTCCAATTCTACATATAGTAGTTTTCTCCTGGTAAAAGTGCTCGTGTTCCATGTGATGGAGCTCACTATGTTAATGTTTTGAGGTGTTTGACAGAACATAGCATTTTGCAAAGAGCATTATGTCTTCCATGTTCTCCTTTTGCATAATTTTGAGAACCATTCAGTTTTAGGGATCAGCTGAGATCCATCCCTTAGAAAGTGGCCAAATAAGATTCTGTCTCTCTGCCACCCGAACCTTAGAATGCTCTTGACTTGTTGCTAAGGGGCAGTGTGAAGATGCAGCTGCCTTAATTCAGGGCTGCCTGTTCACTCGTTCTTCCAGCAGCGTGGCTGCTCCATGTCGTGTTGAGTTGTCTGCTGTCAGCTTGAAATCACCTCCATCCTTATCTGAGGACACAGAGAGAGGAAAAGAGAGCATATTTCTCAGGATCCCCTTCCCCATGTGGCTCCAAGGTAGAGTCTACCAATAAGAGCTACTCATATGAGATTTAGAAGGTAGATAAAAAGGGGTCTTCATACTCCAGGAACAGTGTAGGCAGATGTGTGGACAGATGGCAGAGAGGCTTGCAGAAGCTCGTAGCGAGCTTCTATGGGCTGACTACCTGCTTTGTGCTCCAGGCAATGGAGACAGACAGCAGTGTGGGTTTTTGTTGAACCTATGGCTGGATATTCTGGCTGAGACAGGTGGAAGAGCTTCCTGGAGGTTCTTGACATTGGTAACAGCTTTACGAGAACCATGTGTTTCATTGCTGCAGGCAGAGGGCTTCAGCAATGGCTTGCCTATTCCTTACTGCCATGGTTCTTCCAGTGACTCTGCAAACCTCCAGTTCCTTTCAGGCTGGAACATGTAGAAGTTGGAGGTTTTAGGAACTGAGGTATGTAGTTGGTCCTCTTAACCATTTTGACTGTCACCAACCTTCCTAATCCCATACAGTATCACCAGATTGGTCATATTCATCCTTCAACCACCTAATAGTCCCCATTGACAGCACCACCTTTGTGGGAAGACAGTTCCTATCTCATGAATCTCAATGGACTTGCGAGGACACTAATCTGTTCAGATTTTACATCCTTGGACTTACCAAACCCTCCTTGCATCTGTTTACATTTTCAGCATTACCAGCACTGGGGAGATAATTCCATTTTCCTTCTTTTATTTTTCCCTGTAACTATCATATTTAATGTAAAACCTGGCTGGTATCACTGAAACAGTTCTTTTAAGACTCTCCAAGTTAAACATACTAGGCATGGTGAAATCAAACTTTTTCTTAGGAATAGACTGTTGCCCAATATCTGTGTTAATTATCATACTTAAATCTGATCGGGGAAGGGTGCTGAAAGCCGCGATGTAATAGACATCTCCTCCTTCCTCCAAGTTTGCTCAACATGCTCAACATGATTGTGTAAAAATATTTTCATCTTAGCTGTTTCACAGAGAAAAAGCAGCACAGAAGTTCAAACAAAATAAATTTTAAAATAGATACGGAAGCAGAGTGAGGGGGTTTATTTAGGTAGCCTGAATGTTGAATGGACGTAGGCTCAGAAAGCCAGCTGGGCCCATCTCCTCTATCGATCCGTCCTGCTGGGTGGGCTAAAGTCTCTCCTGGATTAGCCTTAGGACGGGTGGTCCTGATAGCACTTGCTTCCATGTTCTATGCTCTGTGGCTAACAGAACCCTGCTTCTGATTGGCATTGTTCTTCTTGACTTGTTAAAACATTTAGTTGTGTTATAGTCATGTCTTAGGACAGTGGTTCTTAACCTTTTTAATACCGCAGTCCTTGAATACAGTTCCTGTGGGTCACGACCCACAGGTTGAGAACCGCTGCTTTAGGAGGCTATGTAGGGCTTGAGGTTCAACTGTTGTGCCACCTCCATGACTCTACCAGTTTTTAAAGTATTGACAGGCTTTCTTACTAGTTGTAAATCATCACTGCTTTGGGTCTTCTCATCCCCCCATCCTACTACATTTCCCCACATTTCAGCAATAAAGGGGTGCATCATGTCTGACACAGCTGGGGAGCCTGCTCATTCTCATTGGTTGCTGCCTGGTTTGTACCAGCTGTTATAGACTCTTATTAATGACCTTATGCCAGAGCAGAATAGACAAGCAGGATTATTTATAACTTTGACATCATTGTATGTAATTGCAGTTGAAAACAACCATAGAGAACCACGAATGAAGCTCTTCTCAGCCTGATTAGGCACTCCCTGGGCAGGAGAGGGGGAGTGAAACTTCAGAGAAACATGCCTTGAGTTCTTTTCTATTGTAGAAAGTTAAACCCTAAGGATAGGGCTAAGGATAAGGCTTCTTTGTTCTCCTTTAGCAGACATAGAATATGAAACAGAGTTTGCCAAGAAAAAAAAATGACCCTATAAAGCTCACTCCAGAGGGAGAGAAGGAAGGAACATAGAAGGTCCTTGAAGGTATTCTAGGATTCTAGGTGTGCCGGTTATTCCCCCAGAGGTGGATTTGCCGTGTGGTGAACCCTGCCTTTGTTGCCACAGACCTGACCTGAGCTGAAGCCACGTTTGGCCACGTTGGGCTCTATAACTGTGGGCATGTCAAGCTAACTGGGTCTCAGTTTAGTTACTTAAAAATGGAGATAATTCATAGGGTGGTTGTGGGGATCAAATGAAGTAGTTCATGTATGCAAATCACCTAGTACTGAAATGATAGCTAAACCCCAAACTACAAAACAGGCAACTTGCTCTTCAATTTCTTATTTCTGGTGATGTGAAGAAAAGGCTGAGAAGATGCTCCAGCCCGTGGCACTCTGTATTGTACTTTTCTGTCGTTTTGGTGATGGACTTCTGTATGTATTAGCTTCCTGACTGATGAGCCTTCACTTAACATGACAGTCATGTCCCAGGAAAAGGAAATACGGCCCAGTGCTTTTCCTTACCATTTCTAGGGAGAGGTGGCTAATGGGAAAGGACTTCCTATTCCTGTGCCATGTCTTGCCAATCCTGAGAAGCTACCTCCCTGGAAATCTTCTGCAGTTTCCCCAATGCAACTGCATACTCACCATCTCCACAGAAACACTTACAAAAGCAAGTGCAAGTTTATTAAGCTTCTACCTCTGCTCACCCTCCCATGATCATGGTCACCTACCCCCATTTCACAGATGTATTCCATGGCTTCTTGTGGAAACCTAACAGGAGTAGACATGCCCTTTTGAAAATAAAGGTTGCTTCCCTGGGTCTTCTCATTACCTCTTGAGCAATGGAACTCATTTCCTATGTTTTAATGTGTATAATACATGATTATTATTGTTTGTTTGTTTGTTTTTTGCATTTTTTGGCCAGGGCTGGTTTATGAACCCGCCACCTCCAGCACATGGGGCTGGTACCCCACTCCTTTGAGCCACAGGTGCCACCCTGATTATTATCTTTTAGGGCAAAATGACAAATAGGAGTAACCTCAAATACCAGCACAGATAGATTGGTAGAGGCTGCTGGTGTACTGTGCTTGAGTAGGATTTGAAGGCTGAGTTAAAGCCTTGTGTGATTAGCTATGTCTAAAATTGGCACAGGAAGGGATGCCAGCATGTGCCTGTATGGCATTTGCTCATCCGATTCTAAAGTGGTCTCTTGGCTTGGCACCTGTGGCTCAATCGGCTAAGGTGCCAGCCACATACACCTAAGGTGGTGGGTTCAAATCCCCAGCCCGGGCCCGCCAAACAACAATGATGGCTACAACCAAAAAATGGCCGGGCGTTGTGGTGGGCGCCTGTGGTCCCAGCTGCTTGGGAGGCGGAGGAGGCAGGAGACTCCCTTGAGCCCAGGAGTTGGAGGTTACTATGAGCTGTGATGCCATGGGGGGATAGCTTGAGGCTCTGTCTCAAAAAAAAAATAAATAAAAAATAAAAAAAAAATAAAGTCGTCTCTTTGATTCATGTCCTAATGGTAACTTTTTTTTTAAAGAACGAAATAGCAGATTGAATGGATTAGAGGACCTTTACTTAGAAAAATGATAGAACACAAACTGTACAGATAGAGATAGCCACTCCTGAAGAGAGTGTTCATGATTTCAGGTAGGAGGGTGCATTCTTATAATGTATGTGCAAGATGGGTTTCCTGGTAGATAGGTCTACATGAATGAAAAGAGCAATATGTGTGTGTGTCAGTGTACGTAATTGACATGTTTTAGCTTTTACATCTTCTAAAGTAGAATTTGTAGGAAAGTTTCTTCAGATATTCAACTTCTGGCTTTCCTTAGGGCTATTTGCACAGTGTTCTTTCCTGCAATGAGATGTGTCCATTTCTTACTTTTCCATTTTCTCCATCCTGCTACCTATAGCAATGTCCTGGGAAACTACTTGATGGTATCTTGCTGCTACTTGTACCCATGGAAGAATCTTGATGTCTGTGCCAAGGATACCATCCCCTGAAGTTCCAGAAGCTGTAGGTCCTGAAGCACCTGTGACCATGTCACTCAGGGGGAAGATGGCCTCCAGGCCCTGTTTGTGTCATACTTTGTATCTTGGGCACTCAAGCAGCAATACATTTAATAAATCCATGCCGTCTGTTTCTGCAAGGAGCCCTTGGCTGCCGTGGACTCATATAGATGACTGAGTGGGGTGCAGAGGGCACGCTAAGCTCCTGTCCCATCCCCCACAGGCATGACAACTGCATGTCTGATGTAACTACTTGTGCAGATTGCGGCTTGCAATCTGACCTTCGCTGGACATTAGTTAACCCTTGAGCAGTTAGAGTTTTTCGTCTTTTAGGCCCTGAGTATTTAGTGACTCAGGCTCTCTTTGTAATTCTTTGTTACTGTGGCATACAGGAGTATCTGGAATGGAATAGTGGGGGGATGCAGGAAATGTTGGCAGTGAGTTTAGGTGGTCTTTCTTCTTTCTAATTTTATTTTATTCTCTCCTATTAATTTCTAATATTTGCTGATTTATTTTATTCATTCATTTATTCAACATTAATTGAACTGCTCTGATGTACTAGGAAATACTATTAGATGCTGAATCAATACATACGGCAACTATGATCTCTGTCTTAAGATTTCCACAGTTTGGGGGATAAAGGGAGAGAAACATGAAGCCCACATTCTATTGATGAGTGAAAAATGAAACATTCAAGCATTTATGTCCAGAAAATAGCCCATGAGAGGAAAAGATTAATCTCAGCCAGATGAGGAAGATCAAATGATATTTCTCATTTTATCTTTGCCACCCAATCTGGGATACCAGTCTCTGTGGGCTGATGTTGACTTTATCCAGCTGACTGAGGCGTCATTATAGAACACTGGGCTGCCAGTATGGTTTAAAAACTAAAACACATTTAACAGCATCCTGAGCTGGAGGAAATCTTAACTGAGAACTGCAAGGAATAGCTGCCTTGGCACAAGCTGTGTGGAATCTTAAAAGGGAGCAAGTTTTGAGGCCAAGATTTATGTTCAATAGCTAATGCTTTAGAGACAGAGTTATATGTAGAAAAGCTGACTCTGTGTTTGTCCTTTACTGATGCAAATGAAGAGTAGCATCTATAACCCACGCTTTATCTTTTTAGACCCTGCCATAATATGAAAGGTGAATACAAAGCCATCCAGAGCTCCAAAGGTCTGTCTATCTGCTCATCCCATCGCAGGACTGCGCTGAAACAAGGAAGGGAGACCCTGGAAGTCAGTTACCACATCAGCCCTAACTGTAGGGGCTGGTTAGCTGTACATGTCAATAGTCCTAATGAGGGCTGTGCAGTAATTTGTTAAATAACCGAGTGAGCATGCCAGTCAGAAGCTGCTGGATGAGAGCACAGCATCAATTAGAGACAAAGGAAATCGCTTGCTTTGCTCTGCAGCCAGTGGGCCCTTGGAGGCTCAGCACTAGCTGATCCAGAAAAAGCAGAGAAAGCAGAGGGAAGGAGTGGGGGAAGGAGGTGGCAATTCAACCCCCTGTAAGTCTGAGGGGTGATAAAGAAAAAGACCCCTTGCTAGCACTGAGCAAACACACATGACCAGAGCAGAGAGTGGAAAGAAAGCCCAGTGTCCCCAGGGAACTTGACAGAAAGCATCTGACAGCCAGACTGAGTGACCAGCCAGACCATCTGCTCCCACACGTCTCTCCCCAACAATGGGGGCTTCTGCAGACCTTCTGCCCCCTCCCCCTCCCCCACCCTGAGCATGAATTTAAATGAGGCCCATAACTGGGGGGTAGCGGCCTCCGTTGTGATCTCTCACAGGGAGAGAGCCAGCCTAGTGCCCCGAACAGGAGGCCTGAGGGGAGAGGTTAAAATCTCAGCTGCCCGGAGAGATGATTACGGGAGCGGCTCCCAAATTAAGCTGCTTCACTGCTGGTCCTTGGGCATGTGTTGGGATAATTGTGCTTGAATACTTAATGCTTGATTGACTTGGCTGTTTTGTGTTTGACCATATTTTGAAATGCGATCTCACTGTTGGGGTAGGTAATTAGCATAGAGCCCACGGGGTTGGAAAGAGTGAAACTGAGTTGCTTCTATGGTGATTTCTGCTTCTTTCCTGGATTCAGCACAGAAAGCTGAGTGTTCTACTGGGGCTCATTTGCCTATATTTGGATCATCTGGAATTTTGATCTTAAAGAGGAAGTCTCTTAATCCTGAACTTCAGCGCGGCTGCCAGCTTTGGTCTTTGCGCCTTTGGTAACAGCTGAATTTTGCTTCCATTTCAAGTGACCTTTGTTCCGGTTCACTAGTGGAAGAACAGAATAGGAGAGGAGGGTTCAGCTCTCAGGAAAGGAAAATTAATGCTGAGCATCAGAAGAGCTAGGGCACAATGTGGGTGATAAATTATGACACAGAATCTATAATTTCAAGAGGACAGTCAGCTGAGTGGCTTGGGTGCCCTGTCTTGTTCAGCTCTTTGTGGGTATATCTGCGTACCCTCAGCACCTAGCACAATGCCTGGGTTTTAGTAAGCATTTGGTATTTGTGTGTGTGGCATGTGTATATGAAGGCTAGCTCAATTTCTAGGAAAAAAGAAAAGGGCAATTAGAAATTTTTTAAACAATCTGTTTAATTTCCATTCTTATAGGCCAACCTTGAACACCACTTTATTCTTGGAATGAATCATTCCAGTTAAGCATTACAAAAGGCAGGCCGTGGATCTTACAGATTCAAAATCATTTGGGGGATATTTAAAACTACCCTCTTTGTAGTAAAGGAAGACCAGGTTTCTCCTCATTTAATCTCATTCAAAGCAACACAACCTGGTACTGATTTACTTAAAGAGAAGAGGAAGATTGACCATGGAATAATCAGATAACTCAATGTGTAGCACTAATTTCATAAATGGAAATGTCCGTTCTATCAATGAAGGTGTCACAACACATTGGTTTTCTATGAAAATAAAAACCAAGAACTAATTAAACATATGTTGAAACCTAGGTGATGGGTCCCATAAAACAATTTCGGAAAAATATGGTAGAGATATAAGACCAAATGTTGATACTATGCATGCAGCAGCCATTTGTATATTGTCTTAAATCTTTGAGGACTAAGTCTTAGTAAAGTAAAAGTATTCTCTGACCTTAGCTTAGTAGTGTGAAATTCAATGTATCTGGGATACAAACTTTATCATCATGTCCCTCAATCAAGGCACAACTCCTATGTGTTGTATTGTTTTGATTCATAAATGAAGAGCGATTCTTGGGTTTGTATTTGTTTTCTATTCTTTTCTTGTTAGAGAAGTTTTCCTATCCTGGAAATTTAATCAACTCTTTCAAAAATATTTGTTTGTGCTTTTTGTAACCTTTGTTCCCTCATCTGTAGGTGAGAATTCTAATAGTATCCACATCACAGAATTGTTGTAAGGATTAAATTAGGTAATACGTGTAAATGCTTGTAATTGTGTCTGACACATAGTATTTTCATGTATATTTGCAGTTAAAATATTTTCTATTAATATTGCAACTAGATTGGAATAAGGAATAAGTTCTGGTGTTATATAATACTGTAGGGTGACTGTAGTTCATAATTTATTGAATATTTCCAAATAGCTAGAAGAAAGGATTTTGAATGGTCCCATCATAAAGGAATGATAAATGTTCGAGGTGGTAGACACACTAATTATCTTGATTTGATCATTACACGTAGTATACATACATCAAAGCTCACACGTACCCCATGAATATGTACAATTATTACGTATCAATTAAAATTTTGAACAAGCAATTATTTATGAGCACACCTTGTTTGTTGAGGATACAGTTTCATTTCTATTTCTTTTTTTTGTATAAGTGTATGTGACTTTGCTTCCGAATTCTGTAGACTTCTCCAAAAGATAGTACAGACAAATTTATTATAGTAAATACTTTTGTAAGGTCACATATTGAAGTATAATAATTCTCAGTCACTGCCCTACATTTGAAATTCTAATTACACAATTTAGCATAAATTCCTAGCAGCCAGGGAGCCTGGGTTAAGTATTAACAAGGCTAAGTATTTTCGTGCAGCACTTAAAGCAGAATAAAGTATTGAATAAGCACGTGGTGTGTGAATCTTGGCACTTTCAGTTATTAACCTCTTTGAGCCTTGAGATTCTTATTCCTCTTTTAATGGGGTAATAATACCTACCACACAAAATTGATGAGAAGATTAAATAAGATAATATATGTACAGGATTTAGTACAGTGCTTGGCCTATATAGAAAGGACTCAGCAAGTGGTAAGCATTATTATATTATTATTGGGATGATCATCATCTTAGGTCCCAGAATCTGGGAGATGGGCCTTCTCTTATTCCTCATGAGGAAATGGCATCCTCAGGACAAGCTGATGGGGAACTATTTGGCATCTTAGAGGGTGTGCTGTGGTCTCTAGCAAAGAAGATAGGAAACGTGGATTGAAATTCTTGCAGTGAATTGTAGCTCCCAATTCTCTTGGAAGCCTCTGTACAGCAGAACTGAAAGCCCTTTTCTGACCAAGGATAGTTTTTCTCTTAGGGAATGAAGATGGCTTTGCTGCTATAGGAGCAGAAGGTTGTTCTCCTCCTCCTGTGTTCTCTCTCTGCCCCAGTAACCATGACCATCATAATTATAAAAGCACTATTTTATTGACTTCCTTATATGTATAAAGATTTTGTTGGCATTGTATTTAATTGCCATAGAAAATCTGATCTGCAAGCTAGATATTATTCCAATTTACCAATTGTGTAAAAGTCACATAGCTAATGAGAAGCAGAGCCAAAGATTCAACCCAGGTTTTTTCAACTGCTAAGCCTGGGAGTTTTTACCATTGTACCCTGGCACAATTTACCACCTAAGTGCTATCTCAAGCGCTGCCCTTAATAAAAGTCTCTAAAAACAGTTATAAAGAAACATTTCTGAGGATAATTTTTCTTCTCGACTTGTATTTCTTTTCCTCTCCTACAGAGTACAAAATTATCAGAATCCACACATATATACACTTGTGAAACTGTAGTGCGAGTCACTACTCTGATGTTACATATACTTTGGCTGTAAGAAAATTAAACTATTTCAGGAAATGGTTTCCAAGACCAGTAATTTTTTTTTTTTTTGATACAAAAGTAGATGCCAACACAAGAGTAAAGCAAATTAGAAAAACGTCTACCAACCACAGATAGTAAATATGTATAATATTTAGTTCAATATTCTAAAGAGACTGAGGTATACTCAAGGTCCATCACGTAGTAAGTTAATATTGGAATCAAAATACTCCAGCCAAGTCCAGCCTTTGGGTTTCCTATTTGGTACTTTGCCCCATAATCTCTGTCATCTTCTCGGGGTTGCAGTGGTAGAAGAGAGAAGGGCTTTTTAATAAAAATGAATTATGGAGGGGGAAAGCATTTAACACATTCTGGGGATGGTGTTAATGGAGGAGGATCTAATTTAAAGACTCCTCCCCACCCTTTTTTAAAGTGAGACAACAAATTCTGTAATTTGCAACTTTGAAGCAATGCAGGTATCAGGAGAGGGATGCTAGTTTTGAGTTTGCATCTTTGGGAGGACTAACAACACAAATGTGTTGCTGTTGAGTAGCTGCAGCCACAGTAGCTTCCAAAAGAAAAATATGATTCTCTATAAAAGACTTGAAGTTGACTGGACAGATGACAACTGGACAGAAACAGAGCTGGACACTCGGCTTTCCTAACTGAGATTCAATATTAACTCAGCACTTCCCTGAAGTTGAAGTAACAATGAACATGGAGAGTTAAGACTTTATCTGCCTTGAACTCTTCTTCAATATCATACATGATTTTCAGACCCTTTTCAGGAAAACATTTATAACTTTTGTTTAAGGAACAGGACTGATGATGGAAGACGTTTGAAGGCTGTGTTTTTTATCTGTTAGCTTTGCCTTCTTTGCTATCTAGTGCCTCCTACTCATTAATCTTCGAGAGGAAGACTAACTCCAGATTATTTCAAGTGTTCCCTTGCAAGGAGATACTGTGGACATAATTGATGGCAAACTTGGAGGCTTTCCACATCCTCGGATGCAGGTGTGATGTGCAGAAGCAGCACCTTTAGCTTCTGGACTCATCTCGGTCCTGAGTTTGCACTCCACTAGACCTATTGTAGGGACCACTCAATTTCTCTTGGGGACAAATGAGGTGCAGGCAGAATTTGTCTATGTCAATCTCCTCCTTCTCTCTCACAGTTTTTGATATGCCTACTCCCCAGGAACCCTTAAAATCCCACTTGCCTGTCTTGATTATTGATTAGTTTTTTTCTGACATAAGAACTAACCTGTACACAAATCTCCTAATTTCCACAAAAAAAGTATCTGTAATTAACAATCACTTGTATTTATATAGCTCATGTATACAACATCCACATAGGCACTATTTTTATGTTTCTTGTTCATTCTGCCAAGTGGATCAGATGGGTGGATTACCTATATTTTATAAATGATGAAAAAGAGTTAGAGAGGGTAAAAGACTTGCCCCAAGTCAACTGGGCAATGAAGAATCAAGAGAGCTCAGGTGTCCTGAGTCCTGACAGGGCACTCATCACCCAGATGTACTTCCTCACAGAGTGTTTTCACTTCAAGAGAAAATGCCTAAAGATTGATAAGAGTTTAATGCAGAAGGACTATGTAATCTCTGGCCTTATGGCAGGGATTGGGGAAAGGGACACTTTGGGGCATCTGTTGAGTCACAGCATACAAACCTCAAACTCCAGGAAGAAAGATCATTGGAAGCATTTCTCTCTCTAAAGTCTTATTTCACAGGGAACATTTGACTATTTTTTTTCTTCAGAAGAAAAGCACATTTTTGTTAGTGTTAAGGATAAATAAAATTCCATGTCAAGCTAAAAACACTTACTATTTGTTCCATGTCCCATCTTCTAGAATGGTTTTATTAGAAGTTTTAAAGTTTTGACATAAATGTTAAGCAAATGAATATAAGGGATACAATTTATGAAAAATGGAACATGACATAGTAATTAACTTAATTTCTGGTCAATATGTTGTTGTTCATTGTGTTAGCTATGGGTTATTTAGAAAATTCGAATGCATAATAATTTCTTAGGATTTCTGGAAAATAAAAGCCAGCACTGTAATATTTTCAGGGGAATATGTTATTCTTATGGTTGGGGGATAAGAAACTTCTGCATCTTCAGAAAGAAACGATGGCCTACCTGTAGCTGCCAGTTATATACACTTACTAACATGAGAGAATGTTGATAATTATTTTTATTTTTTTCATTCATTTCCAGAAAATTTGTGATTGCTGGTGGAAGCATTTTTCTGATGGTTGCTTCAACATCCTTGTCAAATAATTCCAATAGTTGATTAATCTTAGTGTTTAGAGACTATAGATTGTCTTTTCCCATTTAAGTTGTGATTTTCCTCAAATGTTCTTGACATGCTGAGGGATTCTCTGTTGTGTCCTGGACATTTTGGATATCATACTGTGAGATTCTGGATTCTATTTATTCTTTTTTTTCCCCATAAGTAGTCCCCCTGTTGAGGTGTAGCTTAATGACTCGATGGGTGAGTATGTCCAGGTTGTCAACAGGCTCCGCTAACCCCAGAAGTGGAGAGCTGACTCACACTGCCTCATCGCAGGTGGGTGGGGAGAAGTTCAGCTCCCCTGTTAGCCCTGCTGTTGCCTGCTCAGAGAAAGTGGAGCATCAGCTCCTTCTCCTTCATTGCCTCTGAGTGGGGGAGTAATGTCAACTTACGAGTGTGACTGTACCCTGCTGCCACCAGGGAGTGGGACACCAGAGGACTGACTCACACTGCTTTGTTATTGCAGGGGAGGCAGAAGCCCAGCTCCCTTCTGGGCATCCTTGACACCGAAGAAGGGGATGTGGGGATGAAGAGTTTCAACTAACGCAGCCTCACACCAACACTTACTGCTGGGTGTGCCTGGGTGTTCGGCGTCTGCCCAGTTCCACTGGCACGCGGGTGAGGTGAGAGTGAAGTGCTGACCAGATGAGACTCATAGTCTGTCTAGTTTTGTTGCTACCTGATTGGATGAGAGGCTCAGCTTACCTCCAGACCCCATTAACACTACCTGGCAGTGGAATCTGAGCTTCACTGATTGCTTCTGTGGGGAGGGGAGGGTCCGATAGAAGATCTACTTTCTACTTAGCCCCACTAAAATCACAGGTGGGAGGAATATATTTTTTCCTTTGGAATTTGGCTGAAGTAAGTTAATATTACCAAAGTTTCTGTTGATAGGCTACACTTTTTCCTTGTCCTTTGTCTAGGGGGAATGAGCCTTTCCTCTAGTATTTTTTGTCTGTGTGTGTTAGTGGTCTTGCATTGTTGGTATCTGCAGTGCTGTGTCTGGGATATGTGAGGGGCAGGTGGGAAGGTTGGGGAGGACCTCTGAAATATCCTTCTTCAAGTCCTGAGATTCCTTGGCAGTCTGTCTTTTTCTCACCTTCTAGAATCTTAGCTTGTTGGTGCCGCTACATCCACATTAGTTAGTTGTGAGAGGAAGGGCCTTTGCCTCTGTACGAGAAATGGGGTGACTTTTGGCTGGAATTGGAGGTTCCTATTCTTTAAAAAAGAGTTCAGATTTAAAGAACTCTTTGGCATTCAATGGGACCAGACTGTTTCCATGGACCTTGCCATAGAAGTAAAGTGTGTGTGTGTGTATAGTGTTTTGTGGTGGTTATTGCTGTCCCCTACAAGTTAACTGTGTTAAAGTTAAATGTAACTTTTCTTCCTACCCCTACTATCTGCTTAAGCCAAGTTTTTCCACCTAATTCCTTGCCTTAGGGTAGATATAAAATATCTGTAACATCAAGTCCCCAAGTGATCTACCCATTACTTTGCAACAATTCGATCATTTCCTCTGGTATTTTACTTTAGTCTCACGGATCTCACATGAAGGATTCACTGGGCTCAGGATTGTGAGTATTTACCTTTAAATCTATAGCAGTTGGGCTAAGTGCCCGATACCTCAAGTGTTCTTAATGAATACTCACTGAATAAAATTTCCACATAAGCACATCTTTAATCACCCCGGCTTTGATTGTAATCCTTTCCTTGCACATCCTCATCTGCAGTTTGTTAATATGTGCTGTATTTGAGAGTGAAAGCTATGGCCTACCTGATGTTGGATCATCTTATTGTATAACTTTGGGTAATTAATAGTTCTAGTTATCTACTGACATGTAATAAACCATCTCAAAACAAGGTAGCTTAATTTAGGGAGAGCTGGGTGGAAACAAGTTATTTTTGTTCCATGCACCATCAGCTGTAGTATCTTTTGTTTTTGGCAGTTTTTGGCCAGGGCTGGGTTTTGAACCCGCCACCTTTGGTATATGGGCCTGGCATTCTATTCCTTTGAGCCACAGGTGCCACCCCAGCTATAGTATCTTGACTGGGGTTGGGAAATCCACATCCATGATGGTTCACTCACATAACTGGCATGTTATATTAGCTGTTGGCTGGGAGCTCAGCTGAAACTATCAGAGAAGGGTCTTGATTATTCTTCACATGAACCTTTCCACATGGCTTCTTGGGCTTCCTTACAACATGGTGGCTGGATTTCAAGAGGTAGAAGTTTCCAGGCCTTCTTAATTCCTGGCTTAGAAGACTCATATTACTTCTTTCTCTGGGTTCTATTGGTGAAATAAGTCTCAGATTCAGCACATATTCGAAGGGAAGGGAATATAAGTTCTGTGTTTTTATGGGTAGAGCAGCTTATATGTATAGAATTATTTGGGGCCATTTTCCAAGACTAGATACCACAATAACTTTAACTTTCTTCCTTTAGTTTCTTTACCTATAAAATATGAAATGGAAGGAGAAGAACAGTAGTCATACATCATAGAGTTGCTATGAAAATAGTAAGATATTATACATGTAACAAGTTGAGAATGATTCCTGGTATATCCTGAGCAGCCAATACATTTTAGTTAACTTTTGTTGATGTGGAAATGAAGAGTTACTGCAAAACACTGAGTGAGAGCCTTCCTTTCTCTGATAAAATGTATTTAGACAATTTTACTTTATGGATATTTTCTTTGACAGCTTCAATTAATGCATTCTCTTTGATTTGCTTCATCTTAAACAACCAATGGAGTGTTTGTTATAGTTTTGTTTTGTTTTTAAGGACCTCAACTCAGTAGCCATTAAATGAAAGGAATAACCCACAGTTTTGTTGTAAAATCACTTTTTGTGTCTCTGTTGGAAACTTTTTCTTTTCATCCTCCCTTGCAGATATTATTAAGTGTTTTTTCTTCTTGATGTCACCTTTCAGTCCCTCCACATTGCACTTTGAAAAAGCAATCTTTTAAATAGATCTAATGAATGATATCGGAATGATATGCCCTTGAAATCTGCTCTTGGTTCTTTCTGCAGAAGCATTTGTGTGCAGAGCTAGTCTTTTTAGTAGAAATTCTATAAGAGAATTTCTTATTTCCACACCAGAGATGGGGATCAAAGCCAAACAATGTGCTATTAAAATTATGTAAATTCATTATTTTTAGCAGCCGATATGCTAACCAGGTCAAACTTTCATTAACTAGTGTACAGTATTTCCACAACTACCTTGATTTTGTATGAAAGGAACTATAGAGTTCATGCCATGTTGTTCTTAGAGCACAGCTAATTTCCATTCTTTCCTTTTGATTTTGTGTCCATACCTGTAATTTCTCCAAGTGATTAAGACCACAAGTTGTTCCTTCCACAGCTGACATTTCCTTCTACAATTATTCATCTCTAGTTCTTTTAACAGCCACGTTTTATTAATGATCATTTACCATGCAGTAATAAACTCTGTGTCATTTAGTCCTTCTGGAATTTTCTGAACTTTGATTACAGTGTAACATATTGCCTGATTAATTGCTCATCATTGCTGTTTTCAGCTTCTGCATGCACTAATGTTACTTTTTCCCTTTTTAGCTTTAATATTCCCTGAAGATTTTCATTTTCAATAACTTTCTTAGTTTTCCCCAACTTTTCTTGCTTCTTTTTTGATTCCCCACTAACACAGAGTATGTACAGAATCCTTGTAAATGGCTGCCATTTACTGTTGTTTCAGACTAGCATGGCGTTTCTCACATTTTAGTGTGCCTCAGAAGTACCTGGAGGCCTTAACACAGAGGTTTCTGGGCCCCAGACCTTTTGTGGCATGTGTCTGGAAAATTTATATTACTAACAATTTCCCCAGGGGTGTTGATGCTGAATGGCTGGGACTGAGATTTGAGAACCAGTGGCATAGCACATTCAGAATCTGGGTTCAGATCATAGCTTTGCCACTTAAGTCTCCCAACTATGTCACTTTGGGAAAGTTGCTTCATCTCTGTCATCTGCAGTTTCCACATTTTTAAAATGAGGAGCGAATCAACCTTCCAGACCTACAAGGATTAAGTGAGATGCTCCATGTGAGGCACTTAGCACAGTGGCAAATGTGACTGATCAATAATGTTAACTATTGGTATTTGGGGTATTTTTATAAGACATAAGGAATTAATGTTTAAGCTCAATTACCAAAATTAAAGTGTGCTCCTCCAGCAAACTGATCACTTTCTCTGGAACTTGATTTTCTTTACCGCAGAGATAAAATGCTTTTTTTCTTTCCCTTTTTTCCTTTCTTTTTAAGATTGGCCATGTGGACAGATAGACACAGTGGGAAAATTATGAAATTTGGAATCAGGAAAGTTCTAGTCTAGATCCTGCTATTGCTAGCTTTGTGACTCATAGCAATTTTCTTCATCTCTCTGATCCAAGTTTCCTGTAAATATCCTCTAGAGTGGTGATATAAATGGTAAGAACTGTTATATGGATCAAATGAGCCAAACCGTTTGGAAGATTTTTTTTTTTTCCAGTTTAATGTCTGTGCAAGTGTATTTATTGTTATTTTTATTGGGATACGTCTAGAGCAATTTTTATTATACATATTTATTTTACTCATAAAAGTTATGTTTCTATAGAGTGACAATTATGGAATAAACTTTCCCATTAGAATTATTTGGGGATGGTAGTGATTCTAATTGCGCACTTGCTTAGATATTTGGAAGTGCTTTTATCTATCAGTATCTAGTGAGATCTTATTCATGTTAACTGAAATGCTGATTTATCTTTGTACCAAAAGCACCCTTAAGAAAATTTTGTGCGTAGGGTGTGTGTGTTTAATTTTGACAAGAAGTTTAGACAAAAATCATGACCTTATTTTCAGTTAACACTAAGATTCTTTCAGAAGAGCAAAAGGAGTACCATTTGAGCAAATTAAAAAAGTATAGCATTCAGCTTTGTGTTAGGCACTGTGGGAGAGGTCCAAAGGAAGCATACTTGCCTTGTGCTTTAGACGGGTTTTTCTCTAGCAGAAATCAGAACAACATACCAAAATCACTTCACATGTCACAGAGAAGGTTGAGTCAGAGGGCTGAAAGAGTTTAAAGGAGGGAGAGATTATTTCTGGCTGGGGGATCAGCAACCTCCATTTTTAGGCCACGCTCAGAGCTACATTAAGCCAGTGTATCCAAGTATGATAAGGAACCCGGAAAGGACTTGGTGAGCCAATTTATTGACCTTCACGAAGGATTATATTTAAACCATCTCAGACAGACAAGAACCTATTCTCCACTGGGGGAAGAAATCCTCCCCTTGAAGGAGAATCTATAACCTTCCTTATTAATTCATTTCAATATTTAATAGTTTTTCCTTGCTGCTGAGAAGCCTGCTTTATTTTAACTCACACATGAACATCAAGATTTATCCTTCCTTAGACTTGATGAATACCAGCTTGCCCTTTTATATTAGGGAATCATCATTCTTTCTTCGGGGACCCATATATTATTGCCTCATTCATTGATTAACAAATTAAATAAAGAGTTCTGGAAGTTGGATGATATTAGTTCTGGTCAAGAGCGTGGAGATTCATGCATCCTGGGCTAGAGTCTTGCTTCCTTCACTTTCTTGATTTGTCACTTTGGGCAAAGTTACTCAAAACCTCAGAGCTTCATTCTTACTCATAGAATGGGGATAATACCATATATACCCCATAGGAGAGTGGTGAAGATGATAAGTGGTGGTTCCCCTTAGGTGAAACTATGTGAAATCACCACTATATGACTATTTTGACCAATCAAAACATCAGTACTAGGGCGTTCAAGCTAAGAAACGGCATAGCAAAGTGTCTGAATCCATCAAAGACTCAACACTAATAACCACTGTTGTCAATAAAAGAAACAGCTATCACATGTATTATTATTATGTTGTTGTCAGTGTCATAATCATGGTCTACAATAGCCACATGCAGTGCTGGAGGATCCTTCTGCAAACTAGCTGATATAAAATGGCAAGACATTGTCTTACAAAGCTCTGTGTATGCTGCATGGAAGGCAGAACATCTGTGTCTTCAGCCTGCAGAAGGCAAGTAGGCTGTAAGAGGTGGCAGCATTTGAACTAGGCCTTGAAGGGTGAGTTGGAGATTTCTGGGTAGACAAACCCAGTGGGGGAATCCCAAACAGAGGAAAGGGCAGGATCCCAGAGTGCAGAGATGGGAGGGAAAGTGGTAGGTTTGGAAACGTGCAGTGAGTTTATTTGAATAGAGGGTAAAATAAGATTGTGGGAAAGGAAGCAATTAAGGGTGAGGAGAGGAATAGGGAGGTGGCTAGAAAGAAAAGCCAGTTTTTATTGAACGATTCCTCTAAAGTTTTTGCAGAGAATGACTAGGCTGAAGTAAATGTATCAGCAGAGAGATGGGTAAGGGAGTCAGTTGCAACAGTCCAGCAGAGAAGTAGTGTAAGCAGAGTCCAGGGCAGTCGCAGTGTGCTTGGAGAGCAGTGGATGGAAATGACTTATTTCCAAGGTATGTTTTAAAGGTCCTAATAATAAATGGTCAAGGCAGGAGGTGAAACATCAGTTGACTTGTAGATGGCTGCTATTCCCTGAGCTACAGAAGATACAAGAAGAAGGAGGAGGTGAGGTATGGGGAATGAGGCAAAGCAGATATGAAAATATAATGCGTTAAGTTTGGGGTGTGTGGTGTTCAAGATGCGTGGGAGATTCCCATTTCCTCTGACTTTCTTAGGGCCTGATGTTCCTTTCTGACTGAAACATAAGGTGTTGTGTTCTCATGAACGTCATTGGATTCACGAGATCCTTGCCCAACCATTCTGAAAGCACGAATTGTATTTTGTGTTTTTAATTTCACTAGAGTTTTGCCTCCCAAGTATACTGGTCTGGTCATGTGCCTGGGCAGAGGTAATGGTTAATGAGTAAAAAAAAAAAAAAAGAAAAAAAAGCAGTTAATATTAATAGAGTTTCTACTATGTTTTAGGCACTGTTCCAAATTTGTTCTGTCAAAACTTCATTTAATTTTAGCAACAGTGCTATGTGGTGGGTAGCACTATTAACCCCATTTTATAAACAAGGAAATTGAAGCTCATAGAGGTTAATTAAACATGTCCAAGGCCGTATAACTAGAGAGTGGTGGATCCTGGATACGGACTGAGGTGGAAGCTCCAGGGACTGTGCTTCTGAGCATTATGTTGGGATGTGTAATTTGGCTTAGGCTGGAGAACACTGTCTATGGGGGCTCAGAATAATGGGATTTTACCGTTTTAAAAATAATTCTTAGCTGGCCAATTATAGGAACTGCTTCTGAGATGGTTAAAGGGTCTCTGTGCTGAGAGGTCATCATGGGTCTCCTCTGAATGGCAGAGGAGGCCTTGACTGAGGAGAAGTAGGGGACCCAGAGAGGTCTGTTCTTATCTTGGATATGGGAATCATTACAAATGCCTTGGGCATTACAGGTGCCAGGGTTTTCAGACTTAGGGCTGCTTCTGGGAGTCCTTTAACACCACAGGGGAATACTCAGCTTGCCTCCCGCCTCCAGCCTGCTGCTAACCCCACTGGTCAGTCAAGTCAACTCTGATGGGACCTCTCCTGTGGCTCTGATGCCTGGACACCCTTTGGCTATTCCCTCACTGCAGGTGTGCTAAGGATGTTAGTGTTGGGTGTGCAGCAGGTGCTATTCGGAGTGGAGCTCATGCATGTGATTTCATCTTCCCCTCCCCCAGGAGTAAGTGGTGTGTGGTGTAGACATCTGCATCAGAAATCAGAAGAGACTGTGGAGAGAGGGGAGGAAGGAGATTTTCTTTTCTCCCTTCCTTTCTTCTGTTCTTTTCTTTTTCTTTCTTTTTTATTTCTTTTTCCTGAGGCAGAGTCTTACTCTGTTGCCCTGAGTATAGTGCTAGTGCCACAGCATCATCATAACACACAGCCACCTCAAACTCTTGGGTTCAAGAGATCCTCTTGCCTCAGCCTCCTGAATAGCTGGAACTACAGAAGTGAGCCATTAACACCACTAATTTTTCTATTTTTAATAGAAATGGGGTCTTGCTCTTGCTCAGGCTGGGGTCTTTTGAATTTACTAAGCATTCTCATTTATTACTTCTTTTTAAAATAAAAGGTCAATGATGGCAAAAAAAAATTCTTCTTTGGTACAAGTTGTTTTGCATGGTGTTTGAGCTTTGTAGATTAATAAAAGCAATCCATGGCTTAAAAATCATTTTATCTAGTCCATATTCTCAAATGGGAATGATTCCAGATTTTGGTTCTAAATAATCTTACTGAGTTTGGTCTATTTTTTTTTTGCTTTCTACCATGGGGCCTCTCTGTAGGAGGAGGTGACGATTATAATTATAGGTGATATTTACTTGCTAGAGTAAGTTACATTTATTGATTAAAAGGAATTCTCTGCCTTGGTGGCAGCTCAGTCACTGGTTAATGGAAAAACTAAGGTAGGTTTTTTTCCTCCTATCGTTGTGCTTTTATGAATTATTTAACTGGGTTTTGTCCCTCTCTCTATTTAACTGCACTTATGGAGAAGAACTAGACTGTTGGCATTAAGAACTCTTTAAAAGACAAAGCAGTTGATTATTCTTATCGTTAAAGTAGGTGCTCATATTGGTGCAGTAAGAAGCACTGCACAGAAATAGCTCATTGGCAGAATTGTGCTCTCAAGGGCAGATATCTTCAAGCCATCTTTAGCTCTCCAGAGCAGAAAAGCAACCGAGTACAATGCTGAGGACTGGGGAAAACGTTGAACTGCAGGCAGAAGAATCTCATGTGAAATTGCAAGTGGTTTCAATGATGCCTTTCAAAGGAAAACCGCACTGTGATTCTCCTTCCCTCTTAATCACGGCACTACTGTCCCTAGGAAAGGCGAGTTTTCTTCCTGGCTTAGGCCTTGCCTGATGGTTTGAATGAACATACTCTTTTTGGCAACTTGTCTTCGCATGTTCTGGTTCCACTGTCAGGAAGGTTCTTTCTACCTCTCTGCCCCTAGTCCTTCTGGAGAATTCCTACATGACCTTCCATACCTGAATCATAACAATGACACTAGGACGCTTTAATTTGGTACATTCCATGTACTTGGCAGTGAAGGGATAGAGGGTGGGGAAGTGGAGGAATCTGCTTCAGATGCAGGCAAGAGGGGTCACATTGCCTATGGAGAATTAGAAAACAACAATAAAACCAAAAAGAGAGTCTGCTGTTTCTGATCACCATATGTTGGTGCTGCTAGACAATGGCAGTGATAAAATGCTCCTCCCTGCTGGGGCAGCCTCATCCTATGCACTCAGCACCTTACTAAGCATTTACATATATTAACTTTCATAATTTGTCCCTAATTTACAGCTAAGGGAACTGAAGCGCAGGAAGGTTGTGCTAAGGTCATGCAGCTTGATCATACTGCTGAAGCAGGTAAGCGATGCGTCCTAAATTTCCGTCTGGGCAGTATTGCACCAGTTCACTAACCACTGAGCATATGCCTCGTGGAGTGTCTTATATAAATAAAAATATGCCTCCCTGAAGACCTCTATTATCTGCCCGGTATAAAATGGCTTCCCATGTGCATTGCACAGCAGTCTGTCTGTATTTTTGTTCCAACACTCACTAGGCTGCAAGACGGTACAATAACTCCCTGGCTGCCCCATGATAGATGTGAAATGCATGAATGCAGTCTTAGGTACTAGAACTAGAATAATCATATATATTATAGAAGATTGTGGGTTTGGGGTTGGAAACCAAAGATAGCCTTCATTTCTGAATCTGTCGCTAATTATCTCCAAGACCTAGAATTAGGCATTTAATATGTCTAGATTTTTTCCCCCTAGTCTGTATAATAGGAAACAATTGCATCAGTGATTTTTAATCATGGCAAGGCATGGGTGGGGAAACTGTAGCCTTAAGGCCACATGTGGCCTTAAAGGTTTTTAATTTAACATGGCCTTTTGAAAGGACCTAGAAAACCACATGCAGCCTCATGGCCATAGATTTACCACTCTTGTAGGGTCAAACTAAAACTTAGTAGGTTTCTTGTCTGCCCCCTTCTATTGTTGCAAGAATTTTTGTAGAAGAAAACCTTTAAAGTATAATACACTATAAAGTCACACCAGTTATACATTTATAATATGGTTTAATGAACTATTACAAGCACATCGATGTGACACCACCTAGGTCAGGAAATAGGGCAGTAACAGCTGCCTGGTGCTTTCCCTTCAAACCCAGTGTGAAATTCTTCTGACTTCTAATGTCAAGGAATAACTTACTTATAAATGGAAAAAATTCAGTTTGCATTATTTTTATAAGTCTTCTTTTACTCAGTCCTGTGTTTATGAGATTTATCCATGTTGTTGTACAACTGTAGTTCATTCATTTTCATTGCTGAATAGGATTCCACATATGACATAGACTATAATTTATTTATTCATTCAGTGACTTATGAATATTTTGGATAAATACAAAGAAATCCATACCCGGTGAATCATAATAAAACTGACAAAAAGATAGAAGGCCTCCTTACTCAAATTTATTTATTTAACCTAAGAATACTCTCAGGAACCTCTTTCTGGGAACTATTTCTTTTTTCTTATTTTAGATAAATACAAATAAAGCTATACCTAGTGAATTATAATAAAACTGCCAATAAGATCAAAGATCTACTTACTAAAATTTATTTATACTAAGAACACTACTGTGTTTTCCCATGTATAATGTGTACCTTTTACCCAAATTTTTGAAGGAAAAATAAGAGTGTACACTATATATGGGTAATACTAATTATGTATCTATATAAATGTTTGAAATTCTTTTATTTATGCTTATGCATTTAAATGTAACTCTAGAAAGTAATAATGGTATCTATCTGCAAAATAATACCCTGGAATATGGTAGCTGGTTTTGTTGAACTTACAATGAACCTGCAGTGAAAGCCCATGTTATGCAAAGTGCAAAAGCAACCTCAGTAGACTTAAAAACCCAACCTGCCGTGATATGTGGTGGGCTAACCAGCCAACGGCAACTGCTTGATGTGTCAGTAAACGGGCCCTTTAAGGCCCTAATGAAGAAAGAGTGGATGTCATGGATGCAGCCAGCTGGTAATGATTTAACACCTACAGGCAAAATCAAGAAATTACTCGTCACTCAGTTTTGTGATTGGCTCTTAAGATTGTGGAGCAGTGTCAAGGAAGAAGTGGTTGGGAAATGGTTCAAAAAAAACATGGCATCAGCAATGCCCTGGATGAAACTGAGGATGATAAAACTTACTGGGATGAGGAAAGTGACCGTTCAGAAGACACCAGTAATGAAGAAACTGAAGAAGATACTTCTGGGATGGACAGTGACAAAGAGCTGTTGGCCTCCTATGATGTGCAAATGTAAATTTTTTACCGGTACATGACATTTCTTGTACCTCGTATCTGATTTTATGATTTGAAATTATTTGTTACATAAAATTTCTTGTAGTATATGTTAAAAATAAATACTAAAATTCCATTACAATACAAAAATACAAATATCTAAATATAAACCAATAAAACTTGGAATTAAAATAAGAATTTTTTTCTGAAAGTTTGAGCTAAAAACGTAGGTGCACATTATACATGGGAGTGCATTATCCATAGCAAAAATTGGTAATTCCTTCTCTTATTTCTGGGAACTCATCCTTTTTTCTTTATTTTGAATAAATAAAAAGAAAGTCATACCTAATGAATCATAATAAAACTGCTGAAAAGGTCAAAGACCTACTTATTAAAAGTTATTTATTTATCCTAAGAATATTCCTTCCCCTTCTTTCTAGGAACTATTTCTTTTTCTTTACTTTAGAGGATGTATTCTGAGACGTCTCACAATCATCTTTGCTTAGCCAGAGCTGGACACGTGAACAGTCCAAGCCAAATATAGACCTAGTGCTCATGTCCGTAATTCCTAAATTGGAATCACAATAGGGACCCTCCTCTAAGATTTTTGACCTTGGAATCAGGGAGGGAGAGAGAGAGATCATAAGACACTTGGACCCTTACCAGGGCCATGTTCTCCACCAAGAGAAAGAAATCATTTTGTAATAGGACGAAGTAAAGTTGACTTATGTCCAGAAATAGCGTGAAAAGATGGTGGTATCCCTGGCTTCATTGATCCCTAGGGCCTTGTCACACCTCGCTCTTCCTGTTATCAGTATATGATCCGTTTATTTTCTCCTTGACTTAAGTCAGTTCAGGTTGGTATTTTGTTACAACTAAAAAGAATTTTTCCAGGACAGACTTGTTACACAGACCAAAATATATAAAAATCAATAAATTTGGAGCTACTCGGCCTCATTACCAACCCCCCCCCAAACAAAACAAACAAACAAAAATTGAATTGAATGACATCTAAAATCCATATTTAATGGAGGAATGTTGAGGGTGGTCAGTTTCCTCAGTACAAGACTAGACAAATTATTAAGATCAGAAGTAGCACTTTATGAGTGGCACAGTACTCTGGACTCTGCCCAGGACTTCCTTCAGTGCT
>CAUYQV010032545.1:0-10423 GCA_963574575.1 Galagoides demidoff
GGAATATATACAGATTTATACAGTTTTCCAGTTTTGTGCCTGGCCGGAGGGTGCCATGGCACGCCAGCAGGGGTAGGAGGTCCAGTTTTTAGGGGGTCTCTCCCGTGGGATAGAGTGGGAGGAAGTTTGAACTCTGCTCGCTTGTTTGCATGGAGTAAACTGCGAGCCCTTGTTGCGGGGGAGGGAACTCCCGTCCGCTTGGTGGTGGATTCTGTACCTTTTGGTTGTATTTTTGGGGTCGCAGCTCACCTCAGGAAGCACATCTTGAAGTGTGCTCCTCAATCTTCTCTCTTGGCTCTGCTCCAAACCATCAGCTAATTAGCTAAACTTCTGTCCTTTCAGCCTCCTTCTGGACGGGAGCTTCTGTAAAAAGCTGGCTGCAGTCCGCCATCTTGGCTCCGCCCCGGGTCCCATTTCTACAGTAACAAAACTAAGAAACTGGTATGCTCAAGGAGAAAGTACTAGAAGCATTAATCCCAAAAGAGTACCCTTAATATTTTAGAAGAAATCAAACATTTTAGAAGAAACCAAATCATCCTAACAACTAAAAGCCTCTAAGGCATTCTGAAAATTGATAATGTGATAAAGACTAAACAATTTGGATAACACTAAGTGACTACCACCATTAATTCCACTGACCATGTGGCTTAAGTTGAAGAAGAGTGCTTTGATGTACCTTTTGTTTTTGAAGATTGTTTTCTCTAAAACTCCCAGGTTGCTCTTCCAGGTATCATTTGCTTGAATTTGCATTAACACCATTAATAAAAATGTTAAGTATTTGGTTTCAATTTTTTTAAGTGTCAAAAAGACATTATGTAGCTGAACAATGTAATAACTGAACTGAAAAATTTACTAGATGATTTCAACAGCAGACTAAGTCAAGCAGAAGACATGATTGGTGAAGTAGAAGGTAGGTCATTAAGAATTATTTGGCCAGAGTGGAAAGAAGAATAAAAAAGAGCAAACAATCTTAAGGAACTTATGGGACATTATTAAGCAGATATATATTTATGAGGAGTCTTCAAAACATTCATGGAAGAGTAAGTATGTTAAGAAAAAAACCATAAATGGATATTCAAAGTTTTTGCATCAAACAAACTTGCACTGACTTAATATACATGTCTGAACAGGATCTGTTTGAGGTACTAAGAAAGATGAGAAACTCAGTTTAAAAAAGAGCCTATATCCAAGCAACATGAATTCTGCTAAAATTGAGGCAAGAACAAAACACCAAATTTATGGCAAAGCTTGGGGTGAAGGATGGTGAAATGATTGGTACTTTATGAAATGTTTATAGGGAAAATTGAGCAAAGAAATCAGCAATTTACAAAAAGATAACTCACTTTAAGAAGGGTCAAGATGACACCTATTGTTACAAACCATCCATAACATTCTGCAAAGAAAAAATTCATCTTTTTCATTACATAAATTGAAGAGAGCTGGTGACTAGCAGAAGAAATAGTGACGACCACAACAAACATTTCAATTCCTTCTGCTTACATATTTCTGGTTGAAAAATTAAAGTTGAGCTAACTTTCCACTCAATGAATGCCAAAGCCATTGTGCCCAGATCAACTGCTGACATTCATGGATTCATGGCACTTGGGTTAATTATGCATTAGATAATTGTAAATTGAGCTACAATAAACATTCTAGTGCAAATGACCTTTTGGTAGAATCATTCTTTTTCTTCTGGGTAGATACCTAGTAATGGGATTGTAGGAAAAATGGAAGATCTACTTTCAGTTTTTTGAGGATTCTTCATACTTCTTTCCAAAGAGGCAGGATTAGTTTGTAATCCCACCAACTGTGTTCCCTTTTCTCCACACTCTCACCAGCATCTGCAGCTGTGGGCCTTCATAATGTGGGTTATTGTCCCTGGGCTTAGGTGATATCTCAAGGTTGTTTTCATTTTCATTTCTCTGTTGGTTAGGGATGATGAGAATTTTTTTTTTCATGTGTGTGTTGTCCGTTTGTCTGTCTTCTTCAGATATGTTTCTGTTCTTATCTCTTCCCCAGTGATTTATGGGATTGCTCACTCATTTTCTGTTGTTAATTTGAGTTCTCTGTAGATTCTGGTTATCAACCTTTTGTCAGATCTGTAACATGCATATATCTTTTATCCCATTCTGAAGGTATCTATTTCCTTTAATTGTTTCTCCTTAGCTGTGCATGAGCTTTTTACATTAAGTCACTACCATTTATTTATTTATTTTAAGACAGAGTAGCACTTTGTTGCCCTCAGTAGAGTGTTGTGACGTCATAGGTCACAACAACCTCTAACTCTTGTCTCAAGCAATTCCTTTGCCTCAGCATCCCAAGTAGCTGGAACTACAAGGTGCCCACCACAACGCTAGCTACTTTTAGAGATGAGATCTTACTTTGGCTCTGGCTGGTCTTGAACCCATGAGCTCAGGCAATCTACCTGCCTCAGCCTTCCAAGTACTAGGATAATAGGTCTGAGCCACTGTGTCTGGGTCACTTATTTATTTTTGTTGTTGTGATTGCCAATGGAATCTTCTTCATAAAATATTTCCCGAGGATGATATCATCAACAGTATTTCCCAAACTTTCTTCTAGGGATTTTTTGATTTTGTGTCATAGATTTAAATTTTATATTCATTGTAAGTCAATTTTTTTTTATGTGGTGAGAGATGTACGACCAGTTTCAGTCTTTTGCATGAGGTTCTCCAGTTCTCACACCACCATTTATGAATAAGGATTCTTTTGGTCAGTGTAAGCAAATCAAGGACACAATACCCTTTATACTAGCTTCAGAGAAAATGCAGTAGCTGGGAATATATCTTACAAAGTAAGTGAAGGATTTCTGCAGAGAGAATTGTTAAACCCTGAGAATAGAAATAGGAGAAGACATTAACAAATGGAAGAATATACCATGCTCTTGATTAGGAAAGAAAATAATTCTTAAAATGTCTAGACTACCCAAAGCAATATACAGATTCCATGGAATCACTATTAAAATATCAACATCATACTTTGAAGATCTTGAAAAAGTAGTTCTTCATTTTGTATGAAACCAGGAAAAAAAAAAACAAAGAAACAAATAGTCAAGACAATTCTTAGCAATAAAAATAAATCCAGAGGCATCACTTTTCCAGATTTCAGGTTATACTACAAGTCCACAGTGATCAAAACAGCATGGTATTAGCACAAAAATGGAAGCATAGATCTATGGAACAGAATAGAAAACATAGAGATTAAACAAAGCTCACATTGCCATTTCATCTTCAAATTTAAGGAAAATTATGCCAAAAAGAAACATGAATGCACAGGAAAGTATTAAACTTACAGGTACAGGTAAATAAATATATAATCAGAGAATACTGTCATAAAGTAACAGTGGCAGGTGCATCACTGTCGGTTCAAGAATAAAAGTTAAAAGACAAAGTATTAAAAACAACTAACACTGTAAGAACATGTTAGTGGATACACAATATAAAATATGTAAATGTAACATTAACAATATTGTATAGATAAAAAAGTAAAAGTACAGAGTTATTGTATTCAATTGAAGTAAAATTGATATCCACTTCAAATAACCTGTCAAAAACTATAAGTTGTTTTATGTAAACTCCATGGTAACTACAAAAAGGACCTATAAAAGATACACAAAATTAAAGGAAGAATTTAAAACCACATCAATAGAGCAAAATTCAATGAACACTGACAAAAACAGCATGAGGAAAAGAAAGACAGAAAACAACAAAATGGAACCAATAAGTCTTACCTATCAGTAGTACTTTAAATATAAATGGATTAAACTTCCCAACCAAAAGGCATAGAATTACTGAGTGGATAAGATCATCAAGATTCAAGGATATTTTGTTTATAAAGACTTATTCTTTTCTTTCTTTCTTTCTTTATTTTTTAATCTTTTAACTTAAACAACTTATTTTCTCACAGTTCAGAGGACAGGAAATCTGCAAGTAACATGTTGTCACTGAGTTTTAGTGAGAGTTCCTCTCTGGCTTTCAGATGGTTATCTTCACACTATAAAAGACTTACTTTAAAGTAATAGATATATGGACACAAGCAGGATGAAAGTGAATAAAGGAAAAATAAATTTATGAAAATTATAACCAAAAGAAAACAGAAGTGGCTAAATTTTATTAGGCAAAATAGACTTTAAATTCAAAAGAGTCATAAGTGACCAAAAAATGACATTATGTAATTATACATAGTAAATTCACCAAAAGACATAACAATTATAAATATATATGTGCCCATTATTCACGTACCAAAATGTATAAGGCAACAACAGAATGTATAAGACATTCTGTATAAAAGAGGACATTATGTAATCATACATAGTAAATTCACCAAAAGACATAATAATTATAAATATACATGTGCCCACTATTCACATACCAAATGTATAAGGCAACAACAGAATGTATACAGCAATGACGGAACTTAAGGGAGTGACATACAGAAATACAATAATAGACATTTCATTACCCCAATGACAATAGTTGATAGACTATCCAGACAGAAGAATAAGTATGGACACATTGAACAACATTATAGACCAAATGGACTTAGCATATACATACAGTACATTTCAACTAGTAACAGTAGAATATATTTTTTCCTAAAGTACACATGAAGCATTCTTCATGATTGATAACATATTAGGAAACAAAACTAGTCTTAAGAAGTTAAGATCAAAATCATATTAAGTTTTCCTTCTTGCCACAATGGAATAAAATAGAAATCTATAGTAAAAGAAAGTGGTTGCTGTGAGGTATGACACCATGGCACTCTACTGAGGACAGCAAGTGAGAGTCTGTCTCAAAAAAAAAAAAAAAAAAGACTAGAAAAGAAAAATGGGGGGGGGGAATCACAATTATGTGGAAATTACCAAACTATTGAGAAGCCAATGGGTCAAAGGAGAAATGGAAAAGGAAATTAGAAAACATATTGAGACAAGTGGAAATGAAAACCAATGTACCACACCTTGAGGGATATAGCAAAAACATCACATAGAGGGATGACTGCAGCAATAAATACCTATATTAAAAAGAAAAAAAATGGGGCAATGCCTGTATCTCAGTGAGTAGGGTACTGGCCACATACACTCAGGCTGATGTGTTGGAAACCAGACCAGGCCAGCTAAACAACAATGGCAGCTGCAACAACAACAACAACAAAAAATAGCCAGGCATTGTGGCAGGCACCTGTACTCCCAGCTACTTGGGAAGCTGAGGCAAGAGAATCACTTAAGCCCAATATTTGAGGCTGCTGTGAGCTATGACACCATGTTACTCTATTGAGTGCAAAATAATGAGACTCTGTCTCAAATACGTAAATAAATAAAAAGAAAAAGAAAAAAATGATCTCAAATAAGCAACCTAACATATACCTCAAAGAACTGTTCAAAGAACAAATTAAGCTCAAAGTTAATGTAAGAAAAGAAATAATAAAGGTTACTACAATGAGATAACATGTTGCCCCAGTTAAAATTGCTTTTATGGAAGAGAAAATCGGCAATGGATGCTGGGCAAGGGTGTAGAGAAAGGAGAGTCCATGTACACTGTTGGTAGAAATGTAAATTACTACAACCAGTATGGAGAACAGTTTGAAGGTTCTTCAAAAACTAAAACAAGAATTATCATATGATCCAGCAACCCTACTGCTGAGTATATATCCAAAGGAAAGAAAATGAGTATATCAAAGAGATAGCTGCACTCTTATGTTTTTTGCAGCTCTATTCACAATAGCCTAAATATCGAATCAAGGTAAGTGTCCAACAACAGATGAATAAGTAAAAAAAAAATGTGGCATATACACACAATGGAATATTATTTGGCCATGAAAAGAATGAAATTATTTCATTTGCAACAATATGGACAGAAGTGAAGGTTATTTATGTTAAGTGAAATTAGTCAGGCAAAGAAAGACCAATACCACATATTTTCACTCATATATTAAAAATTAAAATTTTGAACTCATAGAGTGATGGTCACCAGAAACTAGGAAATGTGTTAGGCAGATGGTATAAACAGGAGATAGCTAGGAGGGATTCAAGTTGGCTGACCAAAGATATCAGCTGCCAAACCATCTCATAGAGAAGGAAAAGTTTTAGATGCAAAAGAAAATAAACTAACAATCATAGAATGAGTATAACTCCAAGGTAAACATGCCATAACCTACAAGATATTCTATAGGAAGAAGCTTCAGAGCAGAACAAGAAGCAATATATTGACAGAAACAACTCCAGAGAGAACTTTAAATAAGCAAGAAGGGTAGGTGGAGCGGTTTGCTCCTCTCTCTCCCACATGTCTGACATTAGGAGGTCTCCCAAGCTTATTGACTTTCTTCCCAACAGAGCCCAGAGGCTATTGTCACCAGTAGTCTTGGAATGGCTTGTGCACAGGGAACAAGGCTCCTGACCCCACCCGGAGCACTTCCTGCCCTTGCAGACAGGATCCAGATAGGCAGGCACCATATTGCTTCTGCACTCACCACGTGCTTTTCTTTGTCTTGCCCTTGGGGCTTCAACTCCTCATGTTTCACTCTGCTGATTTACACACAAATATTTCCAAACTCCAGCCCAGACTACAGGGTCCATAGAGGTCCAGCAGGTCTGGAGTGATTTCTGTGACTCTGGAGCCTGGACATTCAGGGCAGACGCCCTCCAAACAAAACTGCATTACTCCATACAGTCTCTTTTCCACCTCTCCCCTCCCCAACTCACAGTTTCAAAGAGAGACAATCAAACTACAGAGTGTGGGACTCAGGTGTTCTGAGTCCTGGAATGGACTGAGGTGTGCTCAGACTGTGACTCCTGCTCTCCAGCTTACCCTGATATTGCACAGCCAGAAGCTTCATTGGAGTTGGACATGCCCTGAAGCAGCAGGACATCACACCTGCCCAGGAACCCTGTAGGCAACTCTGTAGGGCATGCTTCTCCCCAGCATGGTCTGGATTAACTTACTTTGTCTAAGGAGTTGAGAGGGCCTGTGTGGGAAGATCAGTGGGTAAAGTGTAGTGTGAGTCCTAAATGTGAAGTGCTCACAGAGTATACCTTTCCCCACGGGAGGGCCAGCACTCTTGGCTCAGCCTGGGATTCTGTGTCACTAACCTCCTAGCCCACAAAACAGTTGAAGGGAAGATTGGCTGGCCTGAGATCTAGTCTGCCAATCATCACTGGGGAATATCATGGATCAGAATGTGGGGAGAAGAGTAAGGCCCCCTGAGGGCTTCCAGATTGTGAGTCTCTGATGGACCTGCCTCTGTAAACAGACTTCCTAGTTGGGTGGGGCAATTTCAGCCAGAAACTGAAAGCAAACCTTTAACTCCCACCACAAGAACTAACTGATCACCTTCTGTGGAGCCTGAGGGCAAGCTTGCCCAACCCAGCTTGGCCAGCTGCATGTCCTCAAGACCCTTAACTGAAGCAAAGATTAAGCTTTCATCTGGAAGCTCCAGGGTCTCACCCACCACTTGGGCATTTGTGTACTTCTACTTAGAGACTGAAGCCGGTCAAGGAGCCAGAAACAGCACTACAGCTTCCATATACTGACAGGGATGCTCACACACCTATCCAAGAAATGTCTTGCCCCTGCTCCTACTTTGCTTGTGATGGAGTTTAGGAAACTCCTTAAGAGCACAAGGGACCCTCCTAAAGCCTGGGGAACACTATTACTCCACTTGGGGGACGAGAGTCTACCATGATCACAAAAGAATATCTTGGCTACTGGTTCACATACAAAAGCATCAACCAATAACTGGGAGAGCAATAATATATAGCCCTTTAAAGTGTCTTCCAACTCAAGCAAACAAGGTGTGGTGACTCATGCCCACAAGTACCACACACCATCTCTGAGACTAAGCTGGAGTGCTTAACTCACTATACTCTGTTGGGAAAAGGTAAAGACAGCAGGTCAGAGGTAACCCAAGACAATCATTAAGCTTATTAAAGCACCCCATGGGCAACTAAGAATCTTCTACCTGACAGTCCTGGATTGATCTTCAAGGTCTCTGACATAGGCCCATAAGCCAGCCCTGACAACTTTGACTCTTGATAGAAAGTCCAGATGAGGGCGGTGCCTGTGGATCACTGAGTAGGGCACTGGCCCCATATACCAAGGGTGGCAGGTTCAAACCCAGCCCCAGCCAAACTGCAACAAAAAAAATAGCCAGGCATTGTGGTGAGTGCCTGTAGTCCCAGCTACTTGGGAGGCTGAGGCAAGAGAATTGCCTAAGCCTAGGAGTTGGAGGCTGCTGTGAGCTGTGATGCCACGGCACTCTACCAAGGGCAATAAAGTGAGACTCTCTCTCTAAAAAAAAAAAAAAAAAAAAGAAAGTCCAGATGAGAATGAGAAGGAATTGGTGGAAAAATACAAGAAATACGAAAAATCATACTGATAGTTCATGCCCTAAAGCAAATAATAACCCCTTACCAATGGATACAAACCGAAAAGAAAAGATTAAAATGACAGATAAAGAATTTCAACATGGGCTGTAATAAAGCTCATGGAAATTCATGCCCTAAAGAGAATAATAACCCCTTACCAATGGATACAACCCCCTCAAAAAAGATTAAAATGACAGATAAAGAATTTCAACATGGGCTGTAAGAAAACTCATGGAAACAAAATACAAACCATAGAAACCATAAAGACAATGTAGAAAATGACTACTACCAAAGAAACAAAATGCAAACCATAGAAACCATAAAGACAATGTAGAAAATGACTACTACTAAAGAAATTGAACTACTAAAGAAAACCCAAACAGAACTCCTGGAAATGAAAAATTCATTTAAGAAATTACAAAGCACAGTGGAAAGCCTTAAGAACATGCTTGATCTGGCAGAACAAAGAATCTCAGAACTTAAAGATAATGTCTTTGTGTTAAACAAGTCAAGGAGAAAGAACAGAGAAACAAGAGGAATGAATGAAACCTGCAAGACTGGTGGGACTATGTAAGGAGGCCAAACATAAGAATCATAGGCATCCCTGAGGATGAAGAAGAAAATTCACAAGGATTAGATAATTTATTTAAGGGACCATTGAGGAAAATTTTCTAGTAGTAGTAAGAAATCAAGATACACAGGTAAAAGAAACCCACAGGACTGCAGGGAGATTCATTGTAAACAGGCAGTTATGACACATAATTATTAGGTTGCCTAAAGAAAACAAGAAAGAGGCACTTCAAGAAGTATGGTTAAAACAAGAGGTAAACTTACAAAGGAATAGTGATCAGACTAATGGCTGACTTTGCTACTAAAACTCTGTAAAGAAGGGAGTGGGAACCCATCAGCCTTCTAAAACAAAATAATGGCCAACCTAGAATCTTGTATTCCATAAAATGAAATTTCTTACATAAAGAAAAAAATTTTTTCTCAGACAAACACTCACTAAGGGAATTTGCGAAAACCAGACCTACCTTGCAGGAAGTACATTGCATTATACAATGATCAGCACAATAGACACCCACTAGTGTGAAACCATCCAAAAGCTAAAGTTCGGATTCTAGATACCACAATGACTCAAGAGGTAAAGCAAAGTAATAAGGATCTTCTCAACGAGACCTAGCCTAAGTGAATGAATAAAAAAATACAAGAGAAGTGTCTTCTTTCTCCAGAAAATACATCTAACCCAAAAGGGTGCATTTAGACTCAAGGTGAAAGAATGGAAAACAATATTCCATGCAAATGGAAACTAAAAGAAAGTCAGTACAACCATTTTCATATCTGATGACATTAATTTTTAGATTAATTAAGAAAGAAAATTATGGTCATTACATAATGGTGACAGTAACAATTAAAACAGAAGACTTAACAATACTAAATATTTAAATACCTAAATTAGGATTCAGACTCATTAACCAAATTCTATCCAATTTAAACTAAAGGATAGCACCACCATAATTTCCAGGGACTTTATCAACCCACAAAAAGAACAGAACAAACCCTCCAAACAGAAAACAATCAAATAAACAAGGGATTTAAACGGAACTCTAAAACAAATAAGCCTAAAAGACATTTACAGACCATCTTTCCACAAAACTACTGAATATGTCTTCTTCTTCTTTTTTTTACAATACTAAAATGTACTTTTTATTTTGTTTTATTAAAATCATCTTTTTAATTTTTTTTCCTGCCAATTAGCAATAACACACATGAAAAATCTAAAGAAGTGATTATCCAGTTATATCCTCAGAAAAACAAGAGTGATCATCCTCAAACTCTGCAAACAGACCAAGAAAATAGACACATACTGAATTCAAAAACTTTTTTTTTCAGGTGTGGGAAATTCTTTTTCTTTTTTTTTTTTATTACGTCACATACACATAGCTCATAAGAGTAGCCCACATAACAAAATTACAAAACTACAGATGTTGGCATGGATGTGGAGAAAAGGGAACACTTCTCCACTGCTGGTGGGAATGCAAA
>CAUYQV010032547.1:0-21366 GCA_963574575.1 Galagoides demidoff
TCCCAGCTACTTGGGAGGCAGAGGCAGGAGACTCG
This sequence comes from Galagoides demidoff, assembly GCA_963574575.1. Taxonomy (NCBI): domain Eukaryota; kingdom Metazoa; phylum Chordata; class Mammalia; order Primates; family Galagidae; genus Galagoides; species Galagoides demidoff. The sequence goes on from CAUYQV010032547.1 coordinate 36, forward strand.
CTTGAGCCCAGGAGTTGGAGGTTGCTATGAGCTGTGATGCCATGGCACTCTACCCAGGGGGATAGCTTGAGGCTCCGTCTCAAAAAAAAAAAAAAAAAGAAAACAATTATCACCAATGCCAGGGTAGGAGACTTCATGGTGGGGGGAGCTTTCAAGTGACAGTGTGCTGCATGGGTATTTGCTTTACAGTTACTCAGTATATGCGTTGTAGTCACTATTGTATACAAGTTCCATCCCCAAAAAGGTAAAAAGAAAGATGCTGGTAAATTGCTTGAAATTAACCAAATCAACCAATAAAGGAACAGAACAGAAAAACAATTTAGCTGTTTGGGGGATGGTAAGGATAGACGATAAGTGGGCTAACCCTCATCTATTATGGCCGAAAATCAATAAATCCTATCTAAAATCTTTTTTTATATATAAATCTTACCTGCCATAAAAATAAGCCTGTTAGAGACACAGAAGTAACCACCAGAGAAACAGCAAAGAGTTCAAAGTGATTATATCCAGGGCTGACGTGAGTAGAAGGACGGAAGATGTTCAGTAGGGCTTTGTTTTATCCTGTAAATCTTATGAACCATGAGAACCATGTGCAAGGACTACTTTGCTAAAAACTAAGAAACAGGCTCGGCGCCTGTGGCTCAATCGGCTAAGGCGCCAGCCACGTACACCTAAGGTGGCGGGTTCGAATCCCCAGCCCGGGCCACCAAACGACAGTGATGGCTGCAACCAAAAAATGGCCAGGCGTTGTGGCGGGCGCCTGTGGTCCCAGCTACTTGGAAGGCAGAGGCAGGAGACTTGCTTGAGCCCAGGAGTTGGAGGTTGCTATGAGCTGCGATGCCATGGCACTCTACCCAGGGGGATAGCTTGAGGCTCCGTCTCAAAAAAAAAAAAAAACAAAAAAACTAAGAAACAGTTCAAACCTCTGCAGGGTCTTCTTCTGATCTGGACAGAAGATAACTTACTTTACACAGGTAGCAATTCAGTAAGAGGGGGAAGGGAGGAAGGGAGGAAGGCTGGGGTGAGGGAGGTCAAGCAGTGATGCTGAAGGAACCCAGTTTCCACCTGAGTTCTACATCATTGTGGTTGGCTTCCAACACCAAGAGACAGATGCCTCAGTGCCCCTGTGTCGTCCTTGTCTCCCTTGGCAGGTTGGTGCCCAGCCAGTTCCGGAAGGGCTGAGAGTGGAAAATCCCAGGGAGAGATGCGCCAGCCCTTCAGTTTCAATTAAAGGCAATGTGACAAGAAGGGCCTTGCATACTAATGAGAGTGGGTACATCATCTCCCCTGGTCTCCTGTATCCTCTTCTGTCTTAGTCAGTGATGGGGCTGAGAACTCCATTCACATCCCAGAGAAAAGCCTCCCAGCCAGAAGCCTAAATTAGCTCAAGGTGAGGAAACCTGGGGCCCCAAGGTCATCCAGCCACTAGTACACTGTTGTGCAGACAGGGCCTCAGCAGATGGGATTGCCTGGGGTGAAAATACAGATTCCTGGGCCCCCACCCAGGAAATCTTTCAAATCTTTTAGAATTGGAATCTCCAGGCGTAGGGTGGAGATTCCACCTCAGTGCTGTGGGTGATTCTGTTGATCTGGCAAGTTTGGGAAGGAGCAACACAGCCCCGCATTTCCCTGTTTGCTCAGAGGCTGAGTCAACAACTGGGGGCCAAGTTTGAGAGCAGCACCTGCCTCCTAAGGTTGCTGGGCAGAGGAAATAAGGCAAGGCATGCAAAGTGTGCAGCACTGATCCAGAGGTAAGCACTGGATAAATATTAGCTATTGTTATTCTTACCAAATAGTCTTTGCCCTTAAGGAATTCACAGACTGGATGGGGAGGCAGAAAAATCAACAGAATTAAAAGAACCAAGAGATGTTCACAAGCTGCCGAGAGAAGCTGCTTCAATAAATGTTTATCAGACACACGGCTATGGACATAACATTGCTGGGGCCAAAGGTTACAAAAAAGAGATTAGTTCACACTCTCAAGTCAGCAATATGTACAGGAAACCATGAAATGTTACTTTTTTAACCAGTTAGCACCCAACTCCTAGGATTCCTGGTAAATATTAAAAGCAAATCCTTTTATAGTACTTACAGAGCCCTTGACACAGATGACGTCACAGTGAGGTTAAGTGCCTTTATTTTCCCCCGTTTTACAGGGAGACGGAGGCACAGACAGGTTATGTAACTTGCTCAAGGTCACACCATGGGCTGTCTGGCTTGTGTATTCACACTCTTAAACTCAACTGAGTCACGGTCTCACAACTGCCTTCCACCAGGGCAGCAAAGATTTCTGTGATCAAAGATAGTGAATGATGGACACAGATGCAAATGCTCCCTCCCACATCCTCGTCACATCAACAGTCTGGGAACAACCTAAATGCCTCACTGGGAATGACTAAGTATCTGGTAACCTGCAACCTTGACGAAATATGATGACATCATTAAAAACATGATGCTTCAGCAAAGTTTAAGGAAGGCATAATCTTAAGAGGACAATATAGTGGCATGTCTCTTATAAATTTTGATGATGCAAATTTAAAATTGCTTAATAAAAAGTTAGCAGTGTCTCCAGGGAGTACAAGGACAGCAGAAGGGCACCAAGGCTTTTGTCTGTTGGAGTTGAAAGTCACCTGGGATGGTGTCTCTAACAATACGGGGGAAACTCAGTTCTTTGACTTAATCACCCTACCTTTTATCCCTCTCCTGCTTTTCTAAAGTAAAAAGAAAAAAAAAAAAATCTTAAGTTTTTTTTTTAAAAACAAGTGACTCCTATTTCACATTCATTCCTGAGTGAGGTTTTCATAGGACAACCCTTAAATGTGGCTCCCAGCACAAAATTATATTCATTATCTCCAAAATCTCACCCATTGTCCCAAGTTATAGCATTGCATCTCAATTGTGTAAAACAAACAAACAAAAAAACTAAACTAAATGATTGAAAGGAAACAGGTGAGTTTCTGTTTTCCTAAATGTCCTACAATTTACATGTAGGGGGGAATTGCTATTGTTGGGGGAAACTTTCTTTCTAAAGGAATCATTAGGCTCGGTGCCTTTAACTCAGTGTTTAGGGGCTGGTGGGTTCGAACCTAGTAGCCCAGGCCTACTAAAAGCAACAATGACAACTACAAAAAAAAAAAAATATCCAGGCATTGCAGCAGGCACCTGTAGTCCCAGCTACTTGGGAGGCTGAGGCAAGAGAATTGCTCCAGTAGTTCTCAATCTGTGGGTCACGACCAATGAAAATACATCCTGCATATCAGATATTTACATTACGATTCATAACAGTAGCAAAATTACAGTTATGAAGTAGCAATGAAATTAATTTTATGGTTGGGGGTCACCACAACATGAGGAACTCTATTAAAGGGTCGCAACGTTAGGAAGATTGAGAACCCAAGAGTTTGAGGTTGTTATGAACTGTGATGCCATGGCACTCTACCCAGGGAGACATAGTAAGACTCTGTTTCAAATAAATAAATTAATAAAATAAAGGAATCATAAGCAAATTTACCAGAAAGAATAAAAAAAAATAACTATCAGAGGAATCAACCCCTCAATAGTATTACTGCACTGACTTAGTACCCAAAGATGAGGGCAAGGCAGGCAGGATAAGAAATGGGGTTCAGGCTTGGCGCCTGTGGCTCAAGTGGCTAAGGCGCCAGCCACATACACCTAAGGTGGCAGGTTCGAATCCAGCCCGGGCCCGCCAAACAACAATCATGGCTGCAACCAAAAAAAAAAAAAAATAGCCAGGCGTTGTGGCAGGCGCCTGTGGTCCCAGCTACTTGGGAGGCTGAGGCAGGAGACTCGCTTGAGCCCAGGAGTTGGAGGTTGCTGTGAGCTGTGATGCCACGGCACTCTACCCAGGGGGACAGCTTGAGGCTCTGTCTCAAAAAAAAGCTTTTCCCTGAGGAGAGCTGTGAATTGAGAGTTCTAAATTTATAATGAGCACTTTGCATCAGCAGGGAGAGAGACAAGCATGTCCTATGCCTTTTATTTAAGCAGATAAAAAATTCTGTGGGGACCAGGCTGGGGGCACTCACCTTTAGTCCCAGCTACCAGGGAGGCTGAGGCAAGGGGTCACAGGAGGGTCGCTTAACCCAGATTCGCGGTTGCAGTGAGCTATGATAACACCACTGCACTCTAGCCTGGGTGGCCAAGCAAGACCCTCCAAAAAAAATAAAAAAAGGGGCCAGGTGTGGTGGCTCATGTCTGTAACCTCCTAGCACTCTGGGAGGCAAAGGTGGGTATATTGCTTCAGCTCAGGAGTTAGAGACCAGCCTGAGTAAGAGTTAGACCCTGTCTCTACTAAAATAGCCAGTTGTTGTAGAGGTCACCTGTAGTCCCTGCTACTTGGGAGGCTGAGGCAAGAGGACTGCCTGAGAGCAGGAATTTGAAGTTGCTATGAGCACTCTACCCAGGGCAACAAAGTGACACTGTCTCAAAAAAAAAAAAAAAATTCTGTCCTATTCATAATATACAAATATCTTTTCCCATTCTGAAGGTTGTCTATTTGCTTTGGTTATTGTTTCCATAGCTGTACAGAAGCTTTTACAGAGAACTCAAATTAATCAACAAAAAAAGACCCAACAATCCCATATATCACTGGGCAAGAGACATGAATAGAACCTTCTCTGAGGAAGACAGATGAATGGCGGACAAACACATGAAAAAATGCTCATTGTCCCTGATCATCAGTGAAATGCAAATCAACACTACCCTGAGATATCACCTAACCCCAGTGAGAATGGGCCACATAACAAAGTCTCAAAGCTGCAGATGCTGGCCTGGATGTGGAGAGAAGGGAACACTTTTACACTGCTGGTAGGACTGCAAATTAATACCTTTTTGGAAGGAAGTATGGAGAATCCTCAGAGAACTCAAATCAGACCTCCCATTTGATCCTGCAATCCCATTACTAGGCATCTATCCAAAAGAAAAAAATCCTTTTATCATAAGGACATTTGCACTAGACTGTTTATTGAGCAGCTCAATTTACAACTGCCAAAATGTGGAAACTGCCTAAATGCCCACCAACTCAGAAATGGATTAACAAGCTGTGGTATATGTATAACACAGAATACTATTCAGGTATTGAAAAAGATGGAGACTTTACATCTTTTGTATTAACCTAAGTGGGGATGGAATACATTCTTCTTAGTAAAGCATCACAGAATTGGAGAAGCAAGAATCTGATATACTCAATTCTAAGATGAAGGCAGCGGACGAGCTAATATAAGGGGGAATAGGGAAATAAGGGAGTGGGGAGAGGTGAGAGGGACGGGGTGGGGGTCAGTCACAGTGTATGGCACACCTCTTGAGGGCGGGACACAATTAGAAGAGGGACTTTGACAAATGCAATCAGTGTAACCTAATTCTTTGTAACCTCAATGAATCCCAAACAATAAATTTTTTTTTTAAAAAAACCGTGGGATGTAGGATGTGAGATGATATAAACAAAATCAAAAGACAAACTTCAGAGTGAGAGGTACTACAGTAGAACCTCCCTAGCTGACCCTATACTGACCACCTCCCTACAGTGACCACCTGCCTGGGTGACCACCTGCTCCTCAAGTTGACATAATCTTCATAGACTGGACATGCACCAGATGCACATATCAGTACAGCAGGCGTAGTTTTATGTTGACTACCTTCATATATTGACCAATATGTTACAGTCTCCTTGGGTGGTCACCTCACAGAGGTTCTACTGTATTGGAAACACATATAGCCATCAAGGTAATATTCATAATGTTATAAACACCTCCTAGATGGAAATGAGAAAAGCACAACCCACTCAGTATAAAAACGGGCACATGCCATGAATAAGCAACTCACAAGGAAATACAAATAATAAATATATCCAGAAAAGATGTTCAACGTCAACAATGAAGAAAGTCCAAAATGTCACCCCTCCCCCAAACTATCAGAATGGCAAAACTTACAGAAGAATAAAAACACCCAGAGTTAGTAGGAGGAAAGGGAAAGTGTACATTCCTTTGTGTTCTGGACGGTAATTTAATGGCAGCTATTAAAACATAAACTAACCCTGTAACAAGTCTGAAACTATCCTTCAGAAATACCAGCTCCAGTGGATAAATAATTACACGTAAGGATGTCTGCTGAAGCCTCCTTTGCAAGAGTCCCAAACTGAAGAAAACCTTAATGTTCCCAGCCGGAGAAGGATTGTGGGACACCAGGCAGCCATTTAAAAGAATGGCGACAAATAGAACTATATGTACTAACTTGGAAATGTGTTTATGACATTCATGAGAAGTTTAAAAGAAAAAAGACTGAGCCAGGCACGGTGGCTCATGCCTATAATCCCAGCACTTTGGGAGGCTGAGGTGGGAGGATTGCTGGAGCTCAGGAGTTCGAGGCTTGTCTGAGCGAGAGTGAGACCCCAACTCATGGAAAAAAATGGAAAAACCCAGCCGGGCACCGTTGTGAGCGCCTGTAATCCCAGTGGCTTCGGAGGCTGAGGCAGCAGGATGCCTACAAGCCAAAGTCTGAGGTTGCAGTGAGCTACAATGCCATTGCACTCTGCTCAGGGCAAAGGGTAGAACTCTGTCTCGACAAAAAAAAAAAAAAAAAAAAAAAGACTGGGTAATAAAATACAGAAAATAAGCCCCATTTTTAAATTTTTGTATAGACAAAAATGTATAATGGAAAGCATTATACATTAGAATGTTATCATTTATGTGGCCCCGAGAAGTAGGGACTGGAAAGGAGGGGAGACTTTTTAGTTCATAAACTTTTAAAAATTAAAAAAGTGGGTTTTTGAGTGCATTCTACTTTATTTTGCAAGGTATTCTTCCAAATTTCATTAATGAACAAAGACTGCTTTTGTAATCATAAAAACAGAAAATAAAAGAGGATGTGCACGTGATGTTTGGTGCTTAGAGAGGCAGGTGTCACAGACCTGGGAAATTTTCTCTCATAGCATCTCATTCCCCAACGATGCCAGCAACAGGACTATGGTGTGCCGATGTTCAGACTCCAAAACCCTGGCCCTCAGTTATCAAATTGAGAGATAATATGCCTGCCTGATGATGGCAGAAGTTTAATTCTAAAATACTTAGCAGAGATGCAACATTTTTTTCCAAATTACCACCATTAAATCATGCAAATTAACAAGTATCTTTCTTTGCCTAAAGTAGATGATATAAATGAGTGTTTTCTGTATAAACTTGGTCTTAGATAATAGAAGTTCATTTCCAATAAATCGGGCCCTTTTTCTTGGGGCTCAATGGTCTTCTTGTGGTAAGTCCTCCTCAAACGTCCTCTCCCATGGCGCTCCTGTCTTCTGCCTGCCTCTACCTGTGGCCCATAGGCTGCAAGCAGATTATGTGATGATTTTCTTGATTATCTATGGCAGGGGTCCTCAAACTTTTTAAACAGAGGGCCAGTTCACTGTCTCTCAGACCGTTGGAGGCCGGATAAATGTCCTCGGTGGGCCGCATGTGGCCTGCGGGCCTTAGTTTAAGGACGCCTGAGTGTTGGATATCACAAAAATTATGCAAGGACCTTTTTTTTTTTTTTTTGGTTTGTTTTTGCTCATCAGCTTTGGTTAGTGTTTGTGTATTTAATGTGTGGCCCAAGACAACTCTTCATCTTCTGACATGTCACAAAGAAGACAAAAGGTTGGACACCCCAAACCTCATCTCCACAGTCATTTTGCCAACATACAGCTTTTAGTCCTTTTTAAATTAACAACAACCATATTTTAGTCCTTTTTAAAACAACAACAACTACAACAAAGCAAAGGCCCTCACTGGTCAGCAATTTCAGTACTATTCCAGCAAATGAAAAAAGCACATCTCAGGGTCTGTTTGGGTGATCAGCTTATCCAAATAAGAATCTTGACAGTGAGGAGGGGATATGTGATGTGAAATGTAAATATTTTGATAGAGGAATAAAATAACTTTCTGCTACAGGATGGCTGAGTGTCTCCCCCCATCTCTCCCCTCATAGCACACTGTCCACTTATGGGGGCCTTTTAGAAAGTGACATCTGGCCTATGCACAGGGAGTGAAGTGGACATTTTTTATCCTTTGGAGAGAATATTTCAGAGCACACAGCTGAGCTCTGCAGGTCACCTCTTGACATAAAGAGGCACAAGTCTTTATGTTTGAAGTGGTGGCGACAGGTTTCTCTCTGGATGTCAGGGACACTGGCTTCACCTATGGAGTCCTCCTGACTAGTACAATGAGGATCCTCTGGGGAAGGACCCTTTAAAGGGAAAGTGATCATTATCCCTGGCACCAATGTCTGTAGAAGACAAATCTAATGGGGACGGTGTTGCTTGGTGGTTATGGAAGGCTCAGCTTGGGTGACCAGAGGTGTCCTGACTTAGGAATCCCAACTCTACATTTTACTGACTGCAAAACCTTTGGTTTCTCAAGGCTTCAGGACATGGAAGTAAGAGTTCTTATCTGTGCAATGGGCATAATCGTAGTCCCTATTCTATGTTGCTGCTACAGGCGTTAGATAAGAAAACACACATTAAGCATTTGACACAGTGCTGGCAAGTGGTTCATGGCAGACCCAGTTCTTGTTCTCACTGTGATGCTGATACTGCTGTCCGTGGACTAGTCAGGACAGGTTGAGTCACCCCACAGCTGAGCTGGTGTCTTGTGTGGCTGAGCTCTGCACAGCTGCAGGCCTCCTATGCAAGTTCTGGGCACAGTCAAAGGCAAGAAATGCTGTGGAGCTGATAGATGTCAGGGTGAGCACAGATTCAGAACCTTCCAGAGCTTTAGCCTCTCTCTCTGCTAGGGTGGAGGGGCTGGCCTGAGGTAATAGCCAAGGTTTTCTCTGGTTCCGACATTCTACAGGCCTAAACTCAAGGTAAGCCTCTGACAGTCTGCTGCAGGCCAGATAGTCAGCCATGGACGAGACCTGGTTCCTACTCTCCCTGGGTTCAGCAGCTCATTACAGCGCCATCTGGTTAGCGTTATAATAGAGAAGAGAACACTCTGCCTTGAGGAGGGGCCGCAGTCAGGGCCGGGAGCCAGAGCCAAGGGAAGCGATGTCAGGAGGGAGAGCTTCCTGGCAGGAGCTGTAAAATTTATCAAAGTGGTTTTTAATATGAATAGGATAATTCCAGCTATTTTAACAGATTTCAATGATTCCCTAATCAGTTTCACAAGCTCATTGTGCCCTACATTAAATTACCTTCTCCTTGGATACACTCTTCCCTCATGCCAGGTATAAATAAATTCTGAGTAATATAAACAACACATAAATGAAATGTAACTGGAAACTGCTGTTTGGGGTGAAACCCTGCAATGGTCACAAATGCCTGCTCATTTCTTACCAAGGATTGCATTAACCCTGTGCAAACACTCAGGGAAGTCGGACAGTTTTTCAATTTTCACGTTGAGGGGAAGATGTCCTGGGACTTACATTGTCGCCTGTGAATTGAGATGTAATTTTGCATTCTGAAAAACACAGGAGGGGAAAACAACCACCTTCTGCTGTGAGTAACTGAGGGCGCTTGTTTACGGCACATTTCCAAAGTATTCTCTGAGGAATATTAGTAAGTTAGTTTAAGCAAAAACATAGGGTTTTCATCACTGTCAGAATCTCTGAGAATTTAATGTGCAACTTTGGAATATGATTACCTTGGAGAATAACACAGAATGCAAAGTTTCCCAAATATGTTGACCACATAATCTGTTTTTCATGGTATATCTCTGGGGACTTTGATCTTGAAGGATATTGTGGGAAATGCTGATTATAGGTACTCTGTATTTCACCTGCTGGTCACCCTATAGAAACTGATCCCCTACTTTGCCAGGCAAAGCTTTGAAGTACAACTGGTGCTTCTGGCTTAACGTAGCAAACTGAGACTACCTATAATTAACTACCCTCCCTAATTGTGATGGACATGATTGGAATCTGAAATGGAGAAGCACAGAGCAGCTCCGGAAATGGGAAGGCTAGCACCCGGGAGAGAAGTTTGAGATGTATGGTTCAGGCCAGAAGGGACTGAGGGAAGGGCCTAACTGAGCTTTAATTCCCTGTATATGAAGGAAAAGGCCACCTGAGGGTCATGTGGAGGCCACCAGCAGGACCAACCCAGAAGCTTAGCACCACTTCAGCTCCTGGCTCAAAAGCAGCACAGAACAGGATAGATGTGGGGGACAGCAAATCCCACCCCTGCTCTCCCCAAAAGCAGCAGAGGGGCAGGACCCTAGCACTTCCTGTAGGGGGTGACTTTTCCACCTCCCTACTTACAGATATGTGAACCTTTGTTTAAGTGGTAGTAACACCGCAGCAAAGCTAAACATTCCTTTTCTGCCCTCATTGGGGCCTGGAGGATCTTTCTAGAACCCAGGTAGTCACTAATGGGACCATTCTCAACTCTCAAAAATAGACAACCACAGAGTGACTTCCCTAAGTTGAGCCATGTAGAAAAAAATAATCACAAGCACATGAAATAGGAGATACTGACTTAAAGATTCAGAGCAAATGCTCCCACTAGAAAAGAAGACCTATATAAAAAGGGGAGAGGAAAAACTAATCTAAATTCAATACTCAGTGTGACTTCAGGGGACATAATATTTATGAAAAAGGCACAACCCTCGTTCAGCAGGGACTGAGTTAGCAGAAAAGCACATGCATCAGATTTTCAAAAATGTTAAATGTCAATCATGAATAAAAGATGGGGATGGGAAATTATCTAAGCTTCTGGAAGAAAAGGATAAAACATTATTAATATGAGGAGGAAAAATCTAAGTGGTAGAGAAAGCAGATCCAGAAAATCAACACGGAACTTTGAGGAGTGAATAGAGCAGCAGCAACTCTGAAAAATCACAGGTGACACTGAGTCTCCCTGTGGTGAAAAAGACTTGAGTCTGCTCAGGCACCCCTCAGCGCCCATCACCATGAAGGAAATAAGCCTGCACTAGACGCACTTGAGTGAAGATCTTGAATTCCAAGGACAAGGAGAAAACAGCTGCAAGTATTGTGGCTGAAAGAAAAGAGCAACAGGAAGAGCAATAGGAAAGAAAAACAGAAGTTGGTCTCGGCATGCTCTAAAGCAGGTGGGGCGGGGTCTCCAGAGCAAGTGGGAGGACCCCGTGGCCCAGGAAGAATGCCTCCAACCTGCAAGGAATCACAAAGTGCAGCACCCTCTCAGCCTTCTCGAAAGGAATTATTTAAAGACTCAACCTGAAGTAGAGAAATGGAATAATAAAATAAAATGATGGCGTGAACGTGGTGTGGATGACATGAGCAATGAAACCAGAGAGCTGACTTAGTGTCTGACTACTTTCAGGGAACAGAGTCATGGAATCTCTGGCACATTCAAACCTATTTCTTGAGAGACAGATGTACTGGACAGATATCAATTAATCGTTGACAGACAGAGATAGCTATTGACAGATAGATATAAAATAAAAATTATCGAATACCTAAAACCTAAAATCTGGATGTGCAGCCTCAGATGGTTTCTCTATTTTCTGACCATAGTAGGGGATGCAGTCAAGAGAAATGCTTAAGCACACAGACTCTGGGCTCATACTCCCTGGGGCTGGTCCTTAGCTTCCGCACCCACCAGCTGTGGCCCTTGCCACCCCCGCCTGACGCCTGCCCTGCCCCAGCCATCCCACATCTCCCAGCTTGCAGACTCTACACCCCTCCCAGCTGCATAGCCACTGCCCTATTTCAGCCTCACAACTTCTCCCTGAGTTATGGTATAAGCACAGTCCTCTCTGGACCTTTTGCTCTCAGGACTGTTCTTGCCCTCCTCCCACATCAATCCAGCTTCCAGAATGATCTTTAAAAACCTATGGTGACTCTCCTTAGAATGAAGGGAAGAGTCCAAACTCAGGCTCAGCACATGAGACCCCATCCCCCATGCAGCCATGGCCTCTACCAGCTACAGTAAATTCCACATGGCTCCCACAGTCTTTCTCTCCCACCCAGAGAAGCAGAGCATGATGGTGAAGGCATCATAGAAGCCTGGCCATGCAAGCCAGCCCTACTACATAGGAGCTATGTGAACTGGGCTAACTGTTTGCTATCTGAGTCCTCTGGCGGCTCAACGGTAAAAGGGAGATAATGATGGTGACTGTGCCTCATTAGGGCTGTGAAAGTTAAATGGCACAAATCATGTAAAGGATGTTTTTAGAGCCTGGCACATAGTAAGCATTTGCAAATGAAAACTATAATGACTGGGGAATCTCCCTTGCCCTATCCACACTATTTCCCATGTATGTGGTGCATCTTTTCAACTAGTGGATTCCTACTTCCTTCTGTTTAGGTTTCAGCCCCAAAGTTACTCTCTCTCTGCCTGCGAGGCTTTCACCAGCCACAGTGCAGCTGAGAGAAGCCAGCCTTGGCACTCCTTGCCAGTGGCAACTCCCTCCTAGGCATGGGCGTCCCCTAAGTGTGCCTCTGTTGTGACCCTTGACCCATGGCTCTGCAATAGCCTGCAGGCCCACCCACCTCCTCTACTGTATCATGAGCTCCTTAAGGGCAGGAACCATGTCAGACACACCTCAGGATCTGCAGGGTCTAGCAAGGTGCATGGCCTGTGGCAGGAGCTCAGAAAGCATTTATGGATGGGAACAGAAAAGGGACCATGCTCTGCCTGAGAAGGGGGAGTCTGGAAGATTCTTCCAATTAGCATTCTTTATCTTGTAAGCTCAGGTCATAGCTTTGACGTCTGGGCAAGGTCCTAAGGAGACTGAGACCTGAGGTACTCATGCCACATGGGTAGGGCTGGATGACTGGGGTCTGGAGAGAGCAGGGGTCCAGCCATTGCCTTGTAAGTTGGTAGCCTTGATACTAACAGGCAGCTTTTGGAGATTTCCAAGTGAAGGAAAAACAAACAGTGTTCAACAAGCAAACTGCATGAAGTGCATGGTTTCTGTAGATGTGGTCATGGCAAGGCTGAGCTGTCTGGTGAAGTGACAGCACTGGCTTGACCACAGAGGATTCTGGCCAAAACCCCCAAATAACCTCAGGCCTATGGCATGCTGTGGCCAACGCTGACTGAAAGTCTGGCAGCAAGTGGAGAAAGCGTCATTTCAACAGTGAGAAATCACACAAGGGAGCCACCAACCCAACCCCTTCCTGACCTAGATGGTCCTGGTGGGAGGTCACCTGCTCTGGGTCAAGCGCCCCTTTCCCTGGGTCAGACCTCAGCTCTCCTATGCAGACACACTGCCCATTAACCAGACCTTTTCCATGGATTGTAATGTGATGAACCAAGTAGATGAGCAGATGATGGTTACCAGAAAAGAAGGCCTCTGTTTTAGGAAAGACTTCTGGCTGAAAGATGCGTGGAGACCTGGTCCTCAGAAGACCGTGAAACATAAGGTTCTGGGGCAATCACAGTTCACATCTTCAGACTTTCAAACTGTCCTCTGGACTCTTGATCACACCCCCCACACAAACACACACACACACACACGTAAAATCACCCTTTCATGGGTGATTGCTGACAGACTGAACAACTAACATATTAGACAAGGGAAGTGATTGTTTTGAAACTCTGCCTCTTCTTTTAGCCACACCCCAAATATTTTAGATGAAACTCATTTAGTATAAAATGTTGTGAGTCTAATTAGGAAAGCTACTGTAAATAGCAAAGATTTCTGGACTATAATGAAAAACACTGTAACATTCAGGTTTCACATGGAGTCAGCAGGCACCAGGAGTGCTCAACTAACCTTCTCAGGCACAAAGCACGTGTGCTGCAAGTGGGTTGCCCAGGAATCTGTTTGTAAAGCTCTTATTTGCGCTACAAACTCTACTTCAGCTGCTCACTTTTAAAGATATTTTTAGCAACTCTGGAGTTCCAGAATCTTCATACTCCCTAACCAAGTCACTGTTTATAATTAAAAAGCTTGAGCTCATGAGCAAGCAGGGCAGCATTCCGCATGAGCATTTACAAGAAATCATCTGATCATTCAGGGAGCCACTGCTCCAATGCTCCAATTCCATGACCTTACAACAGGGACGAGTGCCATGACCTCATTTTGGCCAGTTCATCTAGGCCAGATGATGATCTCTACCTTCTTAAAAGACTTCTGGAAAGAAGATTCTATAGACTTTTTTGGCAAGAAATTATTTTATGTGCCCATCCTTCTAGGTCAATTATTATCATCATTATCATTATTTTGTCTAGGCAAGAGCCTTTTCTTTCTTACTTTTTGTCCATCCATCCATCCATCCAGTCTTCATGAAATATTTTACATACTATCTGTCAAATCTGAGCTATGCACTGGGAGAGAAGATGAACCAAGATGTCCCTTGTTCTGGAAGGATCTAACAGTAAGTGGAAAATAGAGTGATATGGACTAAGAATATAGTTATCAATCAAGAAACAGTATCAATGGCCATTGATATTTGGCTAAGTGTTCTGTAGGAGAGCTTAAATTGTCATGCATGGAGATGAACCTGTTTTCTAGAACCTCTATCTTCACAGAAACATAACCACCTAAATAAAAAAACAAAAAATAAAAAACAAATAAATAAGAACACACTACTTTTAACTTCAGTACAAACCATTCAATCCAATGGTCTGGATTCATGGTTCAGAAAATTCAGACTGATTCCTGAGAAAGGGTGTTTTCTCTGATTACTAAAGCCATGTAAAAATTTTGAAAATGCAGTAATGAATATGTAAGAAAAAGATATCCAATGATCTACCATATAGAAACAATAGCGATTCATATTCTAGGTGTAAGTTTCCAAGGCATAGATACACTTGATTCATTTGTAATTTAAAAATAAAACTGAAGTCATTAGGTCTATGTTTTATAGCCTGCTATTCTCTTTTTTCTCTTTAGCCAAAGTCTCACCCTGTCACCCTGGGTAGTGTGCCGTGGTGTCACAGCTCACAGCAACCTCAAACTCCTGCTCTCAAGCAATCCTCTTGTCTCAGCCTCCCAAGTGGCTGAGACTACAGGCACCTGCCACAGTGCCTGGTTAGTTTTTCTATTTTTAGTAGAGACGGGGTCTCACTCTTGCTCAGCCTGGTCTCAAATTCCTGAACTCAAGAAATCTAGCCGCCCCACCCTCCTAAAGTGCCAGGATTCTAGGTGTGAGTCACCAAGGCTGCAATTCTTTTTAATACTCCTCAGCATACTTCTTTGCTCTTAAATATCCTTTGAAAGCATCCCTGTTTACTGGTTGTCCAGTATTTCATCACATAGACATCCCATGCTATTTTTAACCAATTCTTTATCATTGAAATTTAGATTAATTTAAAGTTTTCACAATTATAAATAATGCTTGGACATACATATACATATATCTGATTAATTCCTTAGAATAAATTCCTAGAAGTGTTATTCCTATATCTTAAGGAATGTACGTTTTAAGGCATTTACTACATACTACCAAGTTATGCTATAAAATGTTTGTACTAATTTATATTCTCACGAATAGAACATAAAAGTCAAAGTGTCCATTTTTTGAACTTTCTCAACATTGTTTATTTTGTCTTTTCTATTTCTTTGCCATTTGATAGGTAAGAGGCAATGATACCAAACTGTTTTAATTTTAACAGTAAGACTGAATTTTTCCCATATGCTTAGTGTTTTCCATATATATACATGTTTTTAACACCTTGTTCATGTCCCTTGCCAATTTCTTTCTATTGAGTTAAAATCTGCCTTCTGGTTAGCTTTCCCCTTTTGGTCAAAATTTTGCCTTCTGGAACTGTCCTAAGTGAGATTAATTCCTCCTTCTTATGACACCCCCTCAAATACTTGGAGACAGAAATCATGTCTCACATTCTCCAAGATAAACACCCCAGGCTCCTTCAACCATTTCTCATGTGGCAAAGAGTCAAGGGCCATGACTGAGGACTTACTGCTTAATAAGTCCTACTGCCTCATTACCTGACAGAACACTAACACTCACTTCACAGAACTACATGCAACTGCAGCAAAGCCTGTCCCAACTCAGTCACCTGCCTGCACCTACCTGGGCCTCAGCCTCCTTTCTTCCTTCTTCCCCTGCAAGGATGGTAAGTGTTAGTCTTACTTCAATCGTGGCATTTCTCATGTGATATCATGCGCCTGGAGAGCAAATAAAGTGGTAAGAAAGGGATTGCTTTGGGGCCAGACGCAGGAAGAGGAATTCTCCTGGTATAAAGAGAATAATTAACTAATTCAAATGAAGAAAGCATCAAGAAGAATGACACAGTCATCTGGAAATGGTGTCCCCAAAGGCATAATTCAGCAGTCCCGACCCAGTACTATCACAGGACCCTGAGTACAGTCTCTTGCAGTCATTTGGGCACAGATGCTGGTCTCCCCACCCATCTCTGTACCCCTGAAGGACAGGCCTGTGTGTTCTATACCCCTGACAGCTTGCTCAAGAACTGCCACCCCACATACTCCGTGAACTGAGCCCCTGGGGAAATCTCCCTCCCAGCACTCTGTGTCGCTTTGCTTTCATTTTCCTTTCCTCAAACAATCTCTAACACAAATCTGGTTTCTCAAATACTTCAAAACCTGACAGGTTTCCAGACATCGGACCTGATCCTCCATGGTACTGGCAAGGAACCCAGTGGCACTGCTGAAAGGCACCTGGTGAAATCCTGGGCTTCTGAGAATTCTCACACTCCCTGGGTCTGAGCAGTTCTAGAGTACTGGAGACACTGTTTCTGGATGTACAAAGCTGAGGTCTGGGCTCTGAACACTGTGATGGCATCACTGCCTTCTGAGCTCCTGCTCCTGAGGCCAGCTGAAGGCCTTTGGAAAACAATATCCGGACAATTTTGTGCATCACAGTTAAAGCAGAAAATGTTTTTTCAATAGTCATCCATCATGTACGGTATTTTGGTCAGTGATGAGCCACATATACAACAGTGGTCCCATAAGATTGTAATACCAAGCTTTTATGGCACCTTTTCTAAATGTTTAGAAACATACTTGTGCTGTGTTATAGCTGCCTACAGTGTTCAATGCAGTACTGTGCTCTGCGGTGGTATGGCCTGGCAACAACAGGCAACACTATAGTAGGCGTGTAGTAGGCTACCCCTCCTGGGTTTGTCATGTTCACACAGTGACAAAATCTCTGAACAACGCATTTCTCAGAAGGTACATCTGTTGTTAAGTGACGCATGACTGCAGGGGCACAGACTGGAACAGGCCGACTGAGCCCACATCTGGCTCCACCATGTGTGAACTTGCTGTATGAGTTCAGGCAGGTTGCGTCTATGTGCATTAGTCTGCTTACTAATCAAGTGAAAGTAATAATAATACTTATTCTAGTAGGCTGTTATAATAATTAAATGAGTTAATGTCTGTCAAATATTTATAATTATGTCTAGCATGCAGCAAGCCTTCAGTGTTTATTATTATTATCAGGTACATTTAAGAACTGCATTAATGTGCTCACTATACTTGTGAATATAGAAAACTCATTAAAAAAAATTAAACAGTATCTAGAAATTGCTTTGCTTCCAAATCACCCATATTGTGGATGGAAGTTCTCGCAAGCAAGGTCAGAGTCTACTAGAACATGGCGAGGCTTCATTCTCTACTGACGGAGCACAGTGACGTTAAATGTCTCAGAGAAGGAACACACACAGCAGGTCATGAGCTGGTCTGACACAGGGCTTGGATGAATCTCCCAAAGTAGATTCTATTTGTCATTACCATGACCTAATTTGAACATACCCCGCTACGTAACTCAGTATCAAATATTAAGTTCAAGCTAGTTTATCGTAGAATTCATCATTTTTTTCACTTGCTTTCTAATTCCCAAAATTCTGTGAAGTATTTTTTTTTTTTTACTCCAAGCATTAAGATCGCACTGGTATTTCCTCCAGTGTATTTTCCATATTTTTTGTCAAACATTTGTTTGTTTATATGAACTGCAATAGCCTTTGTGAGAATTTAATAGAAATGTATATTTCACAGCTTGATTTGTAATAATTATTATTGCTACAGCTGCTTTCTTTGTATGTACTATATATAAATTGGTTCAAATTTATTTAGTATAATGATTTATTTGTATAGTCACTGAAACATACTATTAGTATTTGCTTTTAGATTATGAAAATATATGGTATAGGCCTTCATTAACTAATACATTTGTTAGATTTGTGGCCAGAATATTTTGTGTGCCATAATTTTTTAAAATATGATTTTTAATTTGTAATGCTTTAAACACAAAAATATCCAGAGACCAATATAGCAAACATCTTGTATCCAAATATTGATTTCCCTCCCAACCTTTATTGAAATACTATTGGTATATAAAAAGCTACTAATTAACTAATTAATAATTAATGTATACATTAATTGGTATATAAAAAGCTACTAAATAACTAATTAATAATTAATGTATACAATCTGCTGAGTTTGGGCACATGTATAGACGCACATTACCATTCCTACAATCAAGGTAATAAACATATCCATGACCTCCAAAAGTTTCCTTTTGTGCCTTTGCTGGTGGTGGTTATTTTCTGTTTGGTGGTAGGTGATCTACACTCCTTTTTTTTTTTTTTGAGACAAGAGTCTTACTTTGTCACCCTCGGTAGAGTGCTGTGCCATCACAGCTCACAGCAACCTCCTGGGCTCAAGCGAGTCTCCTGCCTCAGCCTCCCAAGTAGCTGGGACACAGGCGCCCACCACAACGCCTGGCTATTTTTTGGTTGCAGCCATCATTGTTGTTTTGGTGGACCTGGGCTGGATTTGAACCTGCCACCTTAGGTGTATGTGGCTGGCGTCTTAGCCACTTGAGCCACAGGCGCCGAGCCATTATTTTCTAAAATACACACAAATGGGTCCCCAAATTTTCGTGGGCTTTATGTCCAGGAGCTCCAACAGGTACTCACAGTGAAAAACCAAAAACAATCTCTTCATTCTCTTTGCTAGTAGAGTTGGGGCAAAAATAAACATTTTGAAATAAATCCAGTACATTGAAGGTCTCAGCCCCAGGACACTGGTCCAGTGAAAGACAGATTTAATCGCAACATTACAGACAATTCCCCTCCCACTATCCTATCACCACACCAAGAGGGCTGCTATATAACAACAGTGATTACAGCTAAAGAGCTTCAAGGCATACATTCTATTTAAGGAGCAGCTCTTGGGAAACCCGAAGATAGCAGAGGAGAAAATCAAGAATATGAAGGGGATGTATAGCCTCTGACACCTATAGCTACAATAAACTTTAAACAGAGCCCAACTCCTGGCAAGATTAATATAAAACCTCACACTAAAGGCCTATTTACCTCTTTCCCTATTACCTCATATGTTATGTCTATATTTCAACAAAGAACTACAAGCCATACTAACAGGCAAGACAAAACACACTCTGAAGAGACAAAGTAAGCATGAGAATGCAGATGTGAAACTGATTTTGAAATGGATAGAGAATTTAAAATAATTGTGATTAATAAGTTAAACACCATAAACAAAGATGGAGACTTTGCATCTTTTTAATTTACTTGGATGGATTTGGAGAACATTCTCCTAAGTATCTCAAGAATGGAAAAACAAGCATTCCATGTATTCAGTATTAAGCTGAAATTAGTAGATCAACAACTACAGAGAAAAACAATTAAATTCAAGAAAGGAGGAGGAGGGAGAAAGGGTGTGGTTATTAAGTTCCCACCTAACAGGTACAATGTAGGGGTAAAAGGCACAATTTCCTGGGTGAAGGACTCAACCACAACTTGGACTTTATATTACAAACACAAACAATGTAACCTAATTATATGTACCCTAACATTAATCTGCAATTAAAATAAAATATTCTAGAAAAACAATAAGTTAAAAGTTTTAATGAGAAAAGATGGTAAGTAAGAACAAGTGGATACTGCAAGCATAAAAATGGAAATTCTAAGAAAATCAAAATGAAATACTAGAAATCAAAAATACTATGACAGAAATGAAGAATGTCTTTAATAGACTCATCAGTAAACTAAACACAGTAAAGGAAAGTATCAGTGAACCTAAAGATACATCAATTTGAAACTTCTGAAATTGAAATACAAAGAGAAAAAAACAATTAAAAAAATAACAAAAACAGAAGAGAACAAGCAAAAACTTTGGAACCATTTCAAAACATATGTGTATATAGGAATACCATACCAAAAGGAGAAAAAGAGAAAATAGAGAAAAAAATATTTGAAGAAACATGTCCAAGAATTTTCCAAAATTAATGACAAACACCAAAGCACAGGTCCAGGAAGCTTACGGAACACCAAGCAGTATAAATAAATTAAAAATAAACTCTCTACAGTTAGGCACATAGTATTCAAACAGCAGGAAACTAAACATAAAGAGAAAAATCTTAAAAGCCAGAAAAAAACCAGCCTATACTTCCCACAGAAGGATAAGTATTATGTGGAATTCTCATCAAAAACAATGCAAACAAGAAAGGAGTGGGGTGAAATACTTAAAATGCTAAATGAAAGTAACTGACAACCTGGAATTCAATATTAAGTGAAATTATCCTTCAAATGGGAAGGAGAAATAAAGACTTTCCACAAAAAACAAAAACAAAGAATTTATTGCTAGTAAAGCTGCCCTACAAAAAATACTAAGTAAGTTTCTCAGGAAGAACATGATAGAGGTCAGAAACTCAGATAAAGAAAGGAAGAATAACATTAGAAAAGGAAAAAATAAAGGTAAAATAAAATCTTTTATTTTTATTATCCTTAATTGATCTAATAGATACCTGTTTGTTCTTAATAATAACAGTAATAATGTATTGGGTGATGGCAGCATATGGGTAAGTGAGATGGTAAGACTATAAGGTGCCTGCAGATTTGAACACAAATTTATATTAGTTGTAAAGGCAAATTGCAAATCTAGGGAAAACAATAAAAATGTTTCAAAAGAAATATAACTGATACTATGTATGCTAAGAGAGAAAATAAAATAAAATAAAATTATAAAAATTTCTTGATGAAACCAGAAATGACAAAAAAAAGAGGGGGTAAAGAAACAAAGAAGAAGTGTAACAATTAGAAAACATGATAGTCATTAATCAAACTACAGCAATAGTCATGCTAAATGTGAATGGTCTAAATATACTAACTGAAAGACAGATTGTTAAAGTGGATTGAAAAGTGATACCAGCTATATGTTGTCTGCAGGAAGCCCACTTTAAAGAAACAGTTATAAGTAAAAGTTTAGGCTCGGCGCCTGTGGCTCAAGCGGCTAAGGCGCCAGCCACATACACCTAAGGTGGCGGGTTCGAATCCCCAGCCCAGGCCCGCCAAACAACAATGATGGCTGCAACCAAAAAATAGCCGGGCATTGTGGCGGGCGCCTGTGGTCCCAGCTACTTGGGAGGCAGAGGCAGGAGACTCGCTTGAGCCCAGGAGTTGGAGGTTGCT
>CAUYQV010032549.1:0-16954 GCA_963574575.1 Galagoides demidoff
CCCACAGTCGACCGCCCGGACTGGGGCAGGGAGTGGGAGGAGCTTCTCCCATGGGGGGGGGCGGGGGCCGGCCCGGCCGCCGGGGGGCGGCGGGGGGGGCGGGGGGCGGGGGGGGGGGGGGGGGGGGCGGGCCCTATGGGAGAAGCTCCTCCCACTCCCTGCCCCAGTCCGGGCGGTCGACTGTGGGGCGGGCCACACCTCCTAGCTGCGCTCATCCCCTCTATTCTATCCCTTATAGCCCCTACATAAATTGCATGCTGGGGAGCATAGAGCAGGAGGCTAGCTGATGCAACCTGGCAGTCAACTGGTGGAGGCGTGACTCTTCAGCGAGGATCTGGAGGTCCCCACCCGACGGAACTAAAAGCGTTGCTCCTTGCCCACCCTGGGCTAGGGAATAGGGCTACTACCCTCCACATCCTGGGAGCCTACTTCCTCGGACGCGCCCGGCTTGGTTCAGGTGCTAGCAACCCGGGGCGGGGGGCAAGCGCACCTCCGCGGCGCCACCTGGCGGCCCTCGGCGGTGAACTAGGACTGGTCCCCGAGTTGGTTTCTTTACCGGTTGGCCAGTTTCTTTATTTTATTTTCTTTAGGTTTTGTTTGTTTGTGTTGAGACAGAGCCTCAAGCTGTCGCCCTGGGCAGAGTGCTGTGGCATCACAGCTCACAGCAACCTCTAACTCCTGAGCTTAAGCAATTCTCTTGCCTCAGCCTCCCAAGTAGCTGGGACTACAGGCGCTCTCCTCAACACCTGGCTATTGTTTGGTTTTAGTTGTCGTTGTTTGGCAGGCCTGGGCTGGATTCGAACCTACCAGCTCTGGTGTATGTGGCTGGCGCCTTAGCCGCTACAGATGCCAAGCCTGGCCGGTTTCTTTCTTTTTTTTTTTTTTCTTTTTTTGCAGTTTTTGGCCAGGGCTGGGTTTGAACCCGCCACTTCCAGCATATGGGGCTGGCGCCCTACTCCTCTGAGCCACAGGCGCCGCCCTGGCTGGTTTCTTTAGCTCAGTGGCCTAAGCTGAGAGGGCTAAGTGGTGAAGATTTCAGGCTTCAGAGGAGAAACTTAAGCTTTCTGAGTCTCAGTTTCATCTGTAACATGAAAGGATGTAATACTTGATAAAACGAAGGGTGGTTATGAGAATTTAAGAAGATAGAGCATCGGGCGGCGCCTGTGGCTTAGTGGGCAGGGCGCCAACCCCATATACCGAGGGTGGCAGGTTCAAACCTGGCCCCGGCCAAACTGCAAATAGCCGGGCACCTGCAAATAAAAAATAGCCGGGCGTTGTGGTGGGCGCCTGTAGTCTCAGCTGCTCGAGAGGCTGAGACAAGAGAATCGCCTAAGCCCAGGAGTTGGAAGTAGCTGTGAGCTGTGACGGCACAGCTCTCTACCAAGGGCGATAAAGTGAGACATAGTCTCTTAAAAAAAGGGGGTGGGGTGGGGTGGGGTGGGGTGGGGGGCGGTGCCTGTGGCTCAAAGGAGTAGGGCACTGGCCCCATATACCGGAGGTGGTGGGTTCAAACCTGGCCCCGGCCAAAAAGAAGAAGATAGAGCATCTAGGGAAGGGACCTGGTTTTGGAGGAAAGGCCTAGCTCCTGGGGTGGGGCGAGGGAGCAACAGTGAAGAGGAAATATCTTAGCCAGGAGAGGCAAGGGCTGTGACCAACTGGGCTTCCTCACCACTCACTAGGAGCTCTAATAGAGTGTGGGGATTTGGAGTCTGGCAACTTTGTTCAAGCTCATGCTTTGCCACTTGCTAGACAAGTCCTTTGAAGCTTTACCCTGCATCTCTGGCCTTTGGTGAAAGAGCAAAAACTAAACTGTACAGCTAGTCTGAGATTAGGCCTGAGAAAGGTAACTGGGGATAGCCCCCAATACATCTAGATTTCTCCACCTAGGCTGCTTGTATGCTGTCTCTCTTTTTCTCCCACCCTTGTGGTATAAGAACACCAAACTACGGACTGTTGGCACCCTAGCAGAGGAAGTGAGAAGTTCAGTTTGGTTAGAGGCAGCAGGTGCGAGTTGATATATGGGCTGGGAGAGAGGACAGGGAAGATGATACCCTCAGTTTTGGAAAAGTTAGGTCTAAGATACATACAAGACATCCTTAAAGGCAGAAACTAGCTTTGTATTCACAGCACCTAGAACAGCTTCTGGAAGATACTTGTAAACTATTTTGCTAAGAGACTTAGCCAACCAGATTTTTTTTTTTTTTTTTTTTGAGCGATGTGGGTCACAGCTCACAGTGACCCTAACCTCTTAACTCCTGGGCTTAAGCGATTCTCTTGTCTCAGCTTCCCGAGTAGCTGAAACTACAGGCGCCTGCCACACCTGGTTATTTTGTTGTTGTTGTTGCAGTCATCATCGTTGTTTTAGCAGGTTAGGGCCAGGTTTGAATCTGCCTGCCTTGGTGTAAGTGACCGGCACCCTACTCACTGAGCTACAGGCGCCGCCAGCCCAGCAGATTTTATTGAGACGGTCTGTGTGCCATGCTTTGTGCTGAATGGAAGGTACAGATCAGAAAGGTTCCAAGTTTGGTGGCAGCCTTGAGGCAGAGAGATTGGACTGTTTTTTGGTTCTTTGGTCCACAGATGTCTGAGATGATTGTTGTACCCAGTCAGGGTTCTTGGTTACAAACGACAGAATTCAACTGTAGATAAATGTAAGCAGAAAATGACTTCACTGGAAGACTGTGAAGTATAGAATTCACAGGAGGCTGGGAATCCATGCCTGGAGAATAGGTCCTCTTTAACTAGAATACCATCCCTACTTAGTTGCCTGTGGTTTCATTGTTATAGATAGTGTCTGGGAGCAACCAGGAGGTGCCCATTCTAGAGAAGTAGGAAAAAGGAAATTAAGTCATCTTCTGAGAGTAAAGCTGCTCCTTCACTTTGCATACTTTTGTTTCTTTAATATCCTTCTCACCAGACTGTAAACTCAATGAGGGCAGGGACAAATGTCAGTATTGTTCACTGTGGTAACCCCAGGGCTTAGAACAAAGGCTGGCATTTCATGGGTGCTTAGTAGAAGTGTGGTCTGTTTGACTGAACATAAACCTCTAATATTTTATTTTATTTTTTATTTTTTTTGAGACGGAGCCTCAAGCTGTCCCCTGGGTAGAGTGATATGGCATCACAGCTCACAGCAACCTCCAATTCCTGGGCTCAAGCGAGTCTCCTGCCTCCGCCTCCCAAGTAGCTGGGACCACAGGCGCCCGCCACAACGCCCAGCCATTTTTTGGTTGCAGCCATCATTGTTGTTTGGCGGGCCCGGGCTGGGGATTCGAACCCGCCACCTGAGGTGTACGTGGCTGGCGCCTTAGCCGATTGAGCCACAGGCGCTGAGCCAGACCCAGGTTATTTCTTCAACTTCTCCATCACATACATTAAATTCATGGTTCTCAGGAGTGGTAACCAGAATTTTGTGTTCCTACTAGTGAATCCTCTGTTATGTCAGAGAAGGAATATGTCAACTGTAGATTTCATTTCAATTAATGTCCACTCATCAATTTCATCTCATTGGTTTTTTTTATACAGGATCTAGGAGAATATTACCTCCTCTTTGCTGTAATGGAGATACTGTACCCATCATTACTTACCTTAGCAGCTTTTTAGGTTTTTTATGTATGCTGCTATTTTCCAGTCCCAGAAAACCAAGGCTGGATAGAAAGACTTCATACCTTAACTACTGGTTCACAGTGATCCCAGAACGTGTTCTCAGTTGATAAGTTAGCTGTGATTTGTTAATGATCTTAATGGAGACTTTAGGTCAGCACACCAGGTGATGGAAGAGTTCTAAGACTGTGGGGAAGGCCTTCTGAATAAAATGAAATGTTAGCTGGGCTTTGAAGAGAAAGTAAGAATGAGATCATTAAAAGGACAGGAAATGGACAAAAGCATTCCAGGTAAGAGGAAGTGCTTAGCAAGTAAGAAAATGTATATAATATTAGAAAGTACCTGGTGAGTTACAAGAAATGATGACCACTGTGAGGGTTTAAGCAGTAGAGATGACTCGGTCTTTCAGAGCAGCAGGATGCCCTACTGAAAAATGCGAAAATAAAAGAAAGGATGTGATTCTGGATCTAACTTACGCCTGAGAGCAACGCTAGTAGGTTTCTCTATCCCTAAATTAATACATGTAGATGTATCAAATAGCTATAGATAGCATATATTTCACAGGTTTCAGAGATAAATGTGTGCAAGAGTCTCATATCCGATCAATATTCACGACCTTTCCCTTCCTTTGAGCATCATAATCTCCCCTAGAAATACTGTTCTCTAGGAAAGATGGCAGTGAGCAAACATTAAATGTTATAAATCTAACTGTTACAAAGTATATTGTTATCAAGAATTTTAATAATAAATACCAATATAAATAACAAGAATTGTATCTCTCTATCACCTTCTTGTGTTCTGTGCTCAAAATTACAGTCCTTTGAAGTTCATCAAAATTGTTCATTCTTAATTCTTGACTATTATTCCCCGGGGCAAATCTTCTCGATTTTTCTCTAGCAACAGCCATTGATTCAACCATGCAATGAATGGGAGTGTTTCTAAAAGAAATCATTCTAATAAAACTCTTAAAATTTTTCTAGGTTTCTGTTCTGGAGTGAACATAGGCACTATTTTTATATCTTGGGCTGAATGAATGGCTTAAAAATTTCAGTGTTACAGAAGCAAATGTACTTTGTATGTTATGACAAATTTTCCCTTTTGTAAAAACCACCACAATTTATGGGAGTAGGGGAAGGAACAGAGTGAAGTAGGGAGTTAAATTTGCACTTACAGTAAGATTATTTCCTATCGGATATTTTTTTGGTAGATAATGTTAGATAGTGACATGGTTGCCTAGCAACCCTGCAATCAATGAATTTGGGATTCCTGTTTTGCTGGGAAGTCCTATGGAGCAGTTCCTGAGAGAGTGTTTCTATTATTTTTGAATCATTCAAACTAACAGTGATTTTTACAAAGGATCTGATTAGCATTCACAAGATAAGAGAGGAGTAGAAATATAGGCAATGGGATTTGCATTTCTGCTGCTATCTAAATAGCAGAGAAAGATGTTGATCCATTTTCCATCGTTTCTAAGAATTAAGGGACTGGCTGTAAAGTACAAGAAGGAATGATTCCACTTACACGAGACAGATGTGTGCACTAGAACATATTTTTTCACTTGCCTTTGAGAAAGAAGGGAGCATCTTCTCTCCAATGTTAGTCTCTGCTTGTGCTTTTGCAGGTTTTCACGTTAGGATTTTGTACCATCATTTTTCCTTCTTCTCTATTTCCAGTTTTTCTTTCTCCACTGCTTCCTTCCTTCCTTCTCTTTCTTCTCATCAGCCTAAAAACATACGGATCTCAGAAGAAAAGAGAGAAAGTAGAAAATAAAAACTTTCCCTTCTCAAGGGACTCCTCCTACCAGCCGCTCCTCATTTACAGACACCCTGAAAGAATATGGTTTGCAGTTTCTTACTTCCTCTAAATCACTGCAGCCTGAATACTATGGCTATCAACCTGTGGAAAATGCTCTGTTGACACGACAACAACCTGGTTGCCAAGTTCACTGGACAGATTCCGGTCATTATCTCACTTCCCTGGAGGACAAGAGAAGGCTTTCCTTTTGGCTCCCTCCTAATCTCTTCCTGTGCCTCCCACTCTGTAAATGCTGGCCTTCCCCAGGGTTTTGTCCTCAAGCTTCTCCTCCCACGCTGCATGGTCTGCCTGGGTGACCTCATCTGCTCCCACAGCTTCACCTACTTATCAGTGGCAACTTCCAAGTCTATGTTACTCTGGCTCAGACCTCTTTCTGGGGCTCCAGGTTCACTTTTCCAGATACTCCCCTAAACATCTCTCTGCATATCTTACAGATACTTCACAACCTCTATCTCTTTGTCGTGGTGTCCCACTCTAACACGCCCAACAGCCTGCATGTTCTTATTCCCATTTTCCCACAGTCAGTGCCATCACTGTCCAGTCAGTTTCCCAAATCAGAAACAGGAAAGTCACCCCAGATTCCTCACCTTCCATTATGTGTCACAGCAAATGATTCATCAAAGCCCAGATGTTCATCCTCTAGGTATCTTCAGATACAGCAACACCTCTGTTTAATTCAAGCCTTATAAGGACAATGAAAATTTCTGACTTGTCCTTGTTATCTTCAATCTTGTCTTCCCCACTCTTCCCACAACCCCATTGTGTTTTCTATGCCTGTCCCTTCCCTAGTAGGGGAAGTGGGGCCCCCTTCTAGAGCTTTCTACACAATGCTCTCCATAGTTGCCTTTGGGCCATGTTTTAGCATCAGTGCTGCCATTTCCTTTGTCAAGCTCTTTTGTGCCTTTGTCTCATTTTAGCACATATCCTATGCTCCGGAGATTTGCAAGTCACCACTGATGAACAAGCAAAGCCATAGGAAGGATGATCTCCCTCAGGTAGAGCATGCAGAGTGGGGAGGAGAAGATTGAGGGCAAAACCCTTGGGCATTCCAGGACCATAGGAAACCATCAGTGTGTCCTAAACTTGAATGCTCTTCTATCCCTTTGCACCTTTGCTAGTCCCTTGCACCTTCCCTTTCTCCTTCTGTCTTGAAAACCTTACACTTCAAGAATCATCTCAACCATCACCTTTTGGGAGTTCCCTCCCCAGGCAATTAAACATCCCCTCCTTAGTACTGCCCTGTCACATTATATCTCAGTATATTTTGACACTTATCCTATCATTTATGTGATATAAAGATAATGAATTATATCACATGCGAATATGATAATGGGTCCCTGATGAGACTTTCAGCTCTTTAATGGCAGGCAAAAAGACTTTTTAAAAAGTGTTTATACCTTCTTATTCCCAGCATGAAGTAAGTGTTAAACAAAGGCAGAATAAATGAACAAACATAAAGATATA
The DNA here is from genome assembly GCA_963574575.1 of Galagoides demidoff. NCBI lineage: Eukaryota > Metazoa > Chordata > Mammalia > Primates > Galagidae > Galagoides > Galagoides demidoff. The sequence continues at coordinate 6,883 of CAUYQV010032549.1, forward strand.
CATATGGCAATAATGATGATTATAGAATAGTGAAATATACCCTAGTAGAAATTATGGAAGCTTTTAGTCATAAAACAATAACTTACATCCATTGGCTTGGCTATAATCAAAAAATAATAAGTGTTGGCAAGGATGTGGAGAAATTGGAACCCTTGTGCATTGTTGGTGAGACTGTAAAATGGTTCAAATGTTATAGAAAACCACAGAACCGAGTCTCAAAAAAACAAAAATAGAACTAGCATGTGATCCAGAAATCCCACTTCTGAGTATATATTCAAAATAATCGATAGCAAGATTTCAAGGGGTATCTGCACATCCTGTTCATGGCAGCTTTATTCACAATAGCTAACATGTGGAAGCATTGATTATAGACAGATAAATAAATAAAATATGGTTTATACATACAAGGCAACATTAGTCAGCCGTGGAAAGAACGGAAATCCTGTCACACTGCTGTGACAGGTGTGAAACTTGAGGACATTAGGAAACAAGCCAGCCACATAAAGACAAATATTGTATAATTACACTTATGTGAGGTATCTAAAGTAGTTAATGGAAAAAGAAAGTTGGGCACATGGTGGCATGCCTGTAGTTGCAGCTACTTGAGAAGCTGAGGCAGGAGGATCATTTGGGCCCAAGAGTTTGAGTCCAGCCTGAACAACACAGTCAAAACCTGTCTCTAAAAAAAGAAAAATGTGGGGCCAAGGTTAGGTGAAAATCACTGGCAAGAGACACAAATGTACCTGATCATAGTTTATATGACACAATAACCTCCAAATAAAGACCCAAAGATACAGAGAAAGAAACTGTCCATTGTTAGGCTTAGGTTCAACAAAGTATGGGCATCATATATAAATATGATTGAACAGAAAGAGTATGATCTAATTCTAATACACTAAGTGGGGAATCCCAGAAAGCCCTTCTGTCTGGATTCCTCTTGCTCACTCTCAGTAGAATTCCTTCCTTCTGAGTATGGGGCACAACCCCTCTGGAATGGGGACCTTATGACCTATAATCAAATAGTGTAGGTCAGATAATTTCTTTATGGACAGTTTTTACCCAGGAAGGCAAGGGGGAAGTTATAGTGATATTTTTAGGTTTTGTGGCTGGCTTTAGGGAAAAGGGTTCTGGTTTCTATAACTTGCCTTGGGGAAGAGGGATTCTAGTTTCTATGGCTAGTTCTGAGGGAAAAATGAAGGGCCAGAGACAGAGGGCAAGAGAAGGTCAGAGAGAAACTTTTGCTTGCAAGGCTACTTCTGAGGCCTTCATTTCGGGATATCACTTTACGAGCCCAACCAGTAGAATGGCGGTTATAAGGGCCTGGGGAGTTGTTATTTAGTGGGTGTAGAGTTTCAGTTTTGCATGATGAAAAATTCTGGAGATTGGTTGCACAGCAATGTGAATATACTTAATGCTACTAAACTGTGCATTTTTAAAATTGATTAGGATAGTACATTTTATGTTATGTGTTTTTTACCACAATAAAGAAAATCAATAGAAGCACAACAGGTGCTGCATTTGACATGGAAAAGATGCTTTTGGAGGTCAAGGGCTAGATGGGAAGATGTAATAGTGATGAATGTTATAGGCCAATTCAGGCTGCATGCTTTCATATAATCTATCTTGAGTGCTTTTTTTTTTTTGGTTTAAAAAAAAGACTATAATACAAAGAACATAATACATAAATATAATAGCAAAAAGTGACAATAGGTATTACAGTATGATATGAATAACCAAAAAAATTCTATTCCCTTTTCAGGAAAGATGCCCTACCTTTCACCATCTCTACTATGACTATGTTTTAAGGACCACATAACAGAGTTCAAGATTAACATGCATAGGAATAGTCCTCCTGGAACTTACAATCTCTTAGCTAGAAAGTTTAGAGACAGAGCATTATCCAAAGGGTGCCTGTGACAGTGCACACATGGTCCTCTGTGAGCACACAGATGCCCGTGTGCTGGGGCTTGTGAGGCATCTATAAATCAGGTTTTTGAATAATTAAATAATGTTGAGAAAATTAAATAATTCCATAAAAGGTAAATGTTAAGAAAATATTTCTGAAGAAGAAAGCAGAGCTGAAACTTCAAAGTGTCTCTCCCAATTTTCGTTGACTTAGAAAGTTTGACATAAAACCTCTAAATAACAATCACCAGTCATCCCCCAAATGGACCTCAATTTGGGTTGATTCTTTGGTCTTTAATAGTCCTTTAACAGTTGGAAACATCTCCAACTGTCTCAATAGGGTTTCAGACATTTCCTTTTTCCAGATCTACACACTTTTATCTGTCCCATGTAAAGCATAAACACCGGGGATGAAATGGAATTCAGAATTCTTAAATGATCCCCTACTCTGATATGGCTCATTTTCCATCATTGAACCTCTGGGGTTAATTCAGTATAAAAGCCTCTTAGCCACCGAAATGGAGCGGTTGATTCAAAGTAGTGAAACTGACAAGAGAGGATCTGTGCAAATTGCCATGTTCCTGGGGTGGAATAGAACATCCCTGATATGGTACCACTTTCCTCTATATCCGCAGCCTGGGGATGGCACAACCCCCAGACCTGGCTCCTCATCCCTCCCAAATCTGTGGGAAGTGCATCTCTGCTAGTCTGAGCCCTGCCATTTCCGAATTGCCTTGGAGCTATAGGAAAACATCATTAACTCAATCTGTGTTACTCTGAAATGCTGAAAATAAAAATAGCATCCGGGAGGCTACTTCCCTAGATCCCTGTTATTTCACATAAAGATTTTATTTTTCCTTGAGCTACTGTTCCTTTCTGACCAGCTTCCTCATTACAGCTGCTCTTTTTAAATTTCATTTTGCATCCAGTGCTGACTGTCAGTGAGTTTAGTGGGGACAAGGGGAAATATCCTTCTATCTTCTATGCAGAGGCAGGAAATGGAGGAGGGCAGGTCTATTACACTGTGGAGTCCTCTCCCTGAGCCTGTGTGTGTTTCTGCAGATGGCATCACATCATGGTAAAAGTAAACTCCTTGAAAAAGCAGTCTTAATGAGAGCAAGCACAAAAGCCAAAACCCTTTGAAACCCCTTTACAAGAATATGCAACAAGAGGCAAGGACAGAAGGAATTTTATGCACTTAGGCTTGGGGATGGTGGGGGGTTTCCAGGCTGATTGTATGTGAGTGTGTGTGTGTATCCAAAACAAATGTCTATGATAACATGCTAAATCTTGCTTTTTATTGGCTTGCTTGCTTGCTTTTTGGTCTGAGCCAGGTACAGAACCCCCGAGACTGGGCTCCTTTTCCCCTTTAGCACATGATCCTGGGTAACTTTTGCTTGGTATTTTATTCCCAGGTAAAAGATACTGCAAGAGAGGCACATCACTCCAAATTCTTTACATAAAGGATAATCATATAATTTATCATACTCACCAGCACAGATTTCAGAGTCAAAGTGAGCATTCAAAAGAAGGAACAGATATTAACTGATCTACAACAAGTGAAAAAAAGGACAGCATGAAGTCAATGGTTAGCTTGGGGAGTGGCAGTCATCCAGATCCAGACTTAGCCAAAGTCACTTTCTCAGTAGATGTGGGGGGCTGCTCCCCCCCCAAAAAAAATACCATGGAAACAAACATGAAACTATAAGCTTATTGGGGCATTCTATTTTGACTTCATATTGTAGCCTTAAAAAGAAGCCTCTTGTTTTCTTCCTCCGAATGCTGGGCTTATTATAGTCTCTTCTCAGTCTAGCATCCATTTAATTCCTTTGCAGCATCTTTGCTGTTTCCCATCTCACAAAACATCCCCTGTTGGCCTGTCAGTCCTCCCTCTGACACACTTCCAGGGCTTACTTTTGACACTATGATAGTGAGATTGGTCATAGTTATGAACCTAAGACCCTGTACCACTTAGGGGCAAAGATCAGTGGAGTATTAACGGGAGAATTAGAAAACAGTGAATTGTTGTCCAGCCTGGGTTGGACTAGGGGTCAGGAGCTCAGATGTGGGAAGCACGCAGCTGGCCTGGGCTGGCTGCTCAGGAAGGTTCTGTGGAGAGAGTGAGATGTGTGCTGGGTCTTGAAGAAGGGTCACTCTGCAAATGATCCAGAAAGAGTGACGGACAGGAGACAGTGATCCAGGAAATGGAGTATCAAAGGAGAAATGTGGTTAAAGGAGCAGAGTGAAGTCTGACTGTGAAGACCCTTGAACAAGAAATGTGACTTTGAAGAGACTTGTGACAGGCAGTGCAGCCTTTGCCAGCTTATGAGCAGGAAAGTACTCCAGAAAAAAAATTCTAGCACTGCCATGCTGACATTTGGCAGCGGAAAAGTTTGAGGTGGGGCCGCTGGCATGGAGTTTGTTTAAAGAATATAGTTGTAGCAAGAAAAACAATTTCATTGCAGTTTTAGTACTGTGCCTTTGTCTTCATCCATTTGCATACACATCAGATGTCACTTTCTGGTATGTTTCTTTAAATATCTCATTACAAGCACAGGCACATATCTTCTCTTTATTCATCACTACATTCCCCCGGAAAGGCACTGGCATGTCTCACTATACCCTCAAAAGCCCGAATCCTTCATGAATTGTCTAGCTTCTCCTCTCAAGCAGGGCACTTCAAGAGAGTTCACTCTTTCTTTCATTTCCTTCTTTCCATTTATTCTTCTCACCAACTTTTAAGGGTGACTTTATGCTACCTACCGTCTCTGCTTCATAAACTTATGGAGAAAAATAAGTAATTGGTCCTGTTTATTAAAGGGGAATCTAAAAGGTGGGATATTTTTGGCATGAGAGTTTTGCAAAAGTCAGAGAGGGGCAGGGATCAGGAAAGGAACATGGGAGAACCTTTGCCTTTTTAGTCTTGCAATACTGTAGGGAACCTGGAATACTGGGAGAAACATAGAGGTACATGAGTGGCAAATGCCAGTGCACTCTGCATGCTGTCATGGATGTGTGGGCTGCAGAGCTTCAGGCCCAGTTCCAGCTCCAGGCCCAGTTACACTCGGCTGTGTGACACTGGGATAGGCACTCGACCTCTCTGTCTCAGGTTCATCATCCATTAGATGATGGTGTGAGATTCAGTGATTCTTAAATATCCTTCCTGGTCTTAGGTTTTTTATTTTACAATTTCAGGAAATACCCATTTGGCATAGAGCTCTATTTCTGTTTAATTAAAACCTTGGTCAGACTATTTATGTGTATCATCTTGCATGTGTGGAGTCCTGAGCAACAAAAGGTCAAAAATACATTCTTAAAATAAGTCTTCATGTAGAATGTTCTATAAAGAAGAGATATTTATGGTAAATTGCTTAGCACAAATATGTATTTATATCATGTTATTATAAAACAAAACTTAGCTTCTCTATTGCTCACCAGATACTGAACCAACAGCATGACACAGCTGCCAAAAACTTAACACCCAGCCTTAGACCGTTTTACTTGATGGACATTTCCAAATTATAGGAAATAATAACTCCACTCTATTCTATTCTGATTAGGCCACATCTGGAGTCTTTTTATTTAGTTCTGAACTCTACACTTCATAGGACATATATTGACATGTTGAGCTCATTTAGAGAGAGAGAAGCCTGCCAAGGTGGTGCAGCTTCTGGAAATCTCTTTCCTTTTGGGAATTCAGGCCTGAAGACTGGGAGAGAAGACATACAGCTATTTCAGCCTCTTGATGTAGAAAAGTATAGACTTATTCTATACTGTGTTAAAGAATATGTGAGGGAAAAATGGATGTGAGTTTAAGAGAGGCAGATTTTACCTCAGAATAATGAAAACATTTCCAACATCTAAAGCCGTCCAACAAGGGTAAGAACTAACTTATAACTTAGTGAGGTCTTAGACTTTGATCAGAGAGTCCTTTCCACCTCTAAAATAATTTAGATAGAGGAATATGTTGTTCCATCTCTTCCTCATCAAGCCTAGAGAAGGATAAACCCAGAAGACACAGTCAACAGCCAGCACCAACTCCTAGCCACATAAGTGAAGTTCTTGGACATTAAGACTCAGCCAACATCCCCATTCAGTGCAGTTCCATGAGTGACCCCAGGCAAGCTCAGTGGAGGAACCATCCAGGAACCATCCATATGAGCCCATCCAACTCACAGAACTGTGAGAAATAATAATTCATTTTTGTTTTCCACCACTAAGTTTTGGAGTGATTGTCTCACCACTTTTATATTGTGTCCTTCAGTCTGGTCTTGGTGATCACATCTCCAAAGTGCCATTTATTAAGTCTCTCTTTTGTACTATTTCTTATTAAATGGTATTTAGATTTAGATGCTTAATCAGATCAAGTTCATGTTTTTGGCAAGAACACTTCATAGGTAGTATTGTATAGTTATGGAGGCATATAATATCTTATTGCTGCTTTTTTAATAAAGTTATCAGTTACTAGTAGCTTTCCCCTAATCCATTGGCATACTATTGTTGCTTCTTCATATACTAGCTAGAATAGTCTCTCAGTTCATAAATGGTTATTTTCTTCCCTCTATTTACATTTTTAAACCGATTATTTCATTTCCTAGCATCTGCCAAAAATGGTTAGGAGGTTCTATTTTTGTTGTTCTGTTTCTGTTATTGTTCTTAGTATCATTATGAACTCATGAATTTAATACATGTTTGATGTGCTTTTATTCATTCTCATTCATATTTTTACTGATGCTCTAATGGTTCCACATTTGGCCAGTGAGAGACTCTTGAGTCCATTAGATAGAACCTCAATAAAGTGTCTTAGTCATCGCAGACCACTATAATAAAAATCACAGATTTGGGTACTTTAAACAACAAAAATTTATGTTTCATAGTTCTGTAGGCTGGGAAGTCCAAGATCAAAAGATTCCTTGAACTTAATGACAAAGAGGACACAAGTTATCAAAATCTATGGGATTCAGCAAAACCATTCCTAATGGAAAAAATCATAGCCTTAAATGCCTACCTAACAAAGACATAAAAAGATCACAAATTAGTAGCTTAATGTCTTGTCTCAGGGGACTAGAAAATGAATAGCAAACTAAAGCCAAAGCCAGCAGATGAAGAGAAACAAAAAAGCTTAGAGCAGAACTAAATAAAATGGAATAAAAGAAAACACAAAAGAGCGATGAAATAAAAAGTCAGTTCTTTGAAAAGATAAACAACATTGCTAGATTAACCAGGAATAGAAGAGAAGGGACCCAAATAATCTCAATCAGAAATGAAAAAGGAGGAATTACAACAGATACCAAATGATCCAAAATGTCATCCATGAATACTACAAAAACCTTTATGCACACAAATTTGAAATGCAGAGGAAATGGACAAAATTCTGGAAAAACACAACCTCCCTATAATCATTCAGGAAGAAATAGAACTCCTAAACAGACCGATGAGGAGCAATGAGATCACAACAAGTCTCCTAACAAATAAAAGCCCAGGACAAGTTGAATTTACAGGCGAATTCTACCAAAGCTACAAAGAAGATCTGCTGTCCATTCTATAGAAATTATTCCTTAACATCAAGGAGGAAGGAATCCTCCCTAATTCATTCGTTGGAGCCAGTATCACTTGATACCAAAGCCAGAGAAAGACACAATAAACACAACTACAGACCATATTCCTTATGAATGTAGATGCAAAATTCCCCCAGTGAATACTAGCAAACCAAATTCAATAGCACATCAAAAGAACAATCAACCACCACCAAGTGGACTTCATCCTGGGAATGCAAAGATTATTCAACATATGTAAATCAATATGATTCATCACATAAACAGAAGTAAAAATAAAGATCATGCGATCATCTCAATAGATGCAGAAAAGGCATTTGTTGAAATTTAGCACCCTTTCACTATTAAAAACCCTCATAGAAAGAAAATACCTCAAAATTATAAAAACCAAATATAACAAACAGCCAATATTAAAGTGAATGGAGAAAAGTTGAAAGCATTCCTCCTAAGAACTGTGACAAAACAAGTGTGCCCACTGTCACCACTGCTATTTAATGACAAAAAAAGTACAGGAAGTCCTAGCCAAATCAATCAGGCAAGAGAAAGAAATAAAGGGTATCCAAATCAGGAAAGAGGAGGTCAAACTATTGCTTTTTGCTGACAATATGATCTTGCATTCAGAAAATCCCAAAGACTCCACCAAAAAAGACTTCCAGAATTGATAAATTTGGCGAAGTCTCAGGTTACACAATCAATGTATACTAATCAGTGTCATTTCTATATACTAATATGAGTCAAGCTGAGAGACATATGAAAAACTTGATACTATTCACAATAGATACAAAACCATAAAATACTTAGAAATATACTTAACCAGAGAAGTGAAAGATCCCTCTCGACAAGGAAAACTATGAACTACTGATGAAAGAAATTGCAGATGACACAAACAAATGGAAAAATGTATCACGCTTATGGACTGATGGAATCAACATTGTTAAAATGTCCGTACTGCCCAAAGTGATTTACAGATTCAATGCAATTCCCATCACAAGACCAACATTTTATTTCAAAGATCTAGAAAAAAATAATTCTTTGTTTCATTTGGAACCAAAATAGAGCCTAAACATCCAAAGCAAACTGAAGCAAAAACAATAAATCTGGAAGATCACACTACCAGACTTCAAATAATACTATAAGGCTGGTACACACCAACATGGTATTGGCACAAAAACAGAGATACAGACCAATAGAACAGAATGAACAACCCAGATAGAAAACCACATACCTACAACCAACTAATCTTCTACAAAGCAGACAACAACATGCACTGGGGAAAAGAAGCCCTAATCAATAAACGGTGCTGGGAAAGCTGGATAGCCACATGCAGAAGAATGAAACAGGACCCCTCTCTCTCACCATTTACAGAAATTAAGTCAATCAAGAGAAATGACTTAAATATAAGGTACAAAACCATAAAAGTTCCAGAAATAAATGCAGGACAAATTCTTGGACATTGGACTAGGCGAAGAACTTTTGACTAAGACCCAAGAAGCAATTACCAGCCACAATAAAAATAAATAAATGGGACTTGATTAAGTTAAAAAGCTTCCTCAGAGAAAAGGAAATAATCAACAGAGCAAATAGACAACCTGCAGAATGAGAGAAAATATTCACCAACTATGCAATTGATAAAGGGCTAATATCCAGAATGTACAAAGAACTCAAACACATCAGCAGGAATAAAACAAACCCCATTTTTAAAAAGTGGGCAAAGACGTGAAAAGGACTATCAGGACTATCTTCTTTTAAATGGTCAACAAACATGTGAAAAGATGCTCAGCCTCACCAGTCATCAGGGAAATGCAAATTAAAACCACAATGAGATATCATCTGACCCTTATCAGGAGTGGCCATTAATAAAAAGTCAAAAAACAATAGATGCTGGTATGGATGCAGAGAGAAAGGATGTACGCTGTTGGTGGGACTGCAAATTAGCACAATAACTATGGAAAATGGTAGAGAGATCCTCAAAGAAAGAAATACGGTCTTACCATTCATTCGACCCAGCGATCCCACTATTGGGTTTCTACCCAAAGGAAAAGAGGTCATTTTATCAAACAAACAACTCCTGCATGTGATAGTTTATTTTTATTTATTTATTTATTTTTTTGAGACGGAGCCTCAAGCTATCTCCCTGGGTAGAGTGCCATGGCATCACAGCTCACAGCAACCTCCAACTCCTGGGCTCAAGCGAGTCTCCCGCCTCAGCCTCCCAAGTAGCTGGGACCACAGGCACCCGCCACAACGCCTGGCCATTTTTTGGTTGCAGCCATCATTGTTGTTTGGTGGGCCCGGGCTGGGGATTCGAACCTGCCACCTTAGGTGTATGTGGCTGGCGCCTTAGCCGGTTGAGCCACAGGCGCCGAGTCGGTTTTTGTTTTTTTTTTGAGACAGAGTCTCACTCAGTCGCCCTGCAGTTGAGTGCCCCAGGTGATTCTCGTGCTTCAGCTTCCCAAGTAGCTGGAACTATAAGCACCCGCCACAACTCCTGGCTATTTGTTAGAGACCAGGTCTCCCTCTTGCTCAGGCTGGTCTCAAACTCCTGAGCTCAAGCAATCCGCCCACCTTGGCCTCTCAGAGTGCTGGGATTACAGGTGTGAGCCACCGCACCT
>CAUYQV010032553.1:0-14441 GCA_963574575.1 Galagoides demidoff
AGTCAGGGGTGGGGGGTGAGGATGGGGGACAGAGAGTCAGGGTTGTGGGTGAGGATGGGGGATAGAGAGTCAGGGGTGGGGGGTGAGGATGGGGGACAGAGAGTCAGGGTTGGGGGGCGAGGATGGGGACAGAGAGTCAGGGGTGGGGGTGATGATGGAGACAGAGTCAGGTGTGGGGGTGAGGATGGGGGATAGAGAGTCAGGGTTGTAGGTGAGGATGGGGGACAGAGAGTGGGGGTGGGGGGCGAGGATAGGGGACAGAGAGGGGGGTTGGGGGTGAGGATGGGGGGCAGTTGCTGGAGGGTGGCAGGTCACTGTGATAGGATGACTTGGTGAGGATGGGGGGCAGTTACTGGAGGGTGGCAGGTCACTGTGATGGGATGCCTTGGGTGGGTCTCTCTGGTCCCCAACTATTTTCTTGGGTTCAGATGGAATAACTGGATCGCAGCAAACCTCTCTTGTCCTGCCACACTCTGTAAGAAGGGATTTGGGGCTCCTAAGCTAGAGCTCTAGGTTCCCAAGACCCAGAGGCAGACGGAAGCCAGGTGCAGGGGCCACCCTGGGCATATTGGCCGAGTCTTGCTCAGCGCCTCCTGCCTGCTGCCCCCTGGCTCGCTCTCTCCTCCCTCCCCACTGCCAGCACAGCCTCTGCTCTGGCCTCTCCCACCTAAAAATTGCTCTGAGCAAACTGAGGAAGGACTGTGCTTGGGGGAAAATAAAGGAGTAAGGATGGACGTGAACCTGGCTGACGCACACCAGTTACAGATACTGAGGCTGTGGGACTACACCTGCCTCGAAACTGCCCAAGGTCCCCTCCCCCACAATCCCTGGTCCCCCTTCTCCCACTCACTTCCAGCTTGACAAGGGATGTACAGAATAAAAAGGCCACATGTGCATGTAATGGCCAAGTGTCCCCTCTCCCTGGCTGTGGCCAGATGCCTATGACGGAAGGGAGGCCTGCGTCCTCACAAAACCTATATGTTGAAGGCTTGACCCCTAGTGTAAAGGTATCTGGAAGTGAGACCTTTGGGAGATAATTAGGGTTAGATGAGGTCATTAGGGTGGGGCCTGATGATGGGGTTAGAGACCTTATAGGAAGGGACTTCAGAGAGTTCAGTGTGCTTGTTCTCTCTCATCTCTCTCTCCCTGTCTCTCTCTCTCTTTCTCTCTCCCTCTGTTTCTCTCTCTCTCTCATCTCTCTCCCTGTTTCTCTGTCTCTCTGTCTCTCTCTCTCTGTCTCTCTCTCTCGTCTTTCTCTCTCCCTGTGTTTTTCTCTCTCTCTCTTTCTATCTTCCCTTTCTTTCTCCCCTTCCCCATCTCTACAAGTCAGAGAGTGAGGCCTCATCAGGACTGGAACATGCTGGCACCCTGATCTTGGGTCTCCGGCCTCCAGAACTCTAAGACAGACATGTCTATCATCTAAACCTCCTGTCTACAGTATTTTCTTACAATAGCCCCGGCTGGCTAATCAATGGCTTATAATTTAAACTAGTAATAAACTTGAAGCCGGAGAGCTCCGAGTGTCTCGTGGTGTCTTTATTACTTTTATTAGTAGTAATGTCTTTGGCCGTGACGCTAGTAGCTTCATTTCCCCTTTCATTCTATTTTTCTATGACTTGCAAATATCCTATCATAAGTGTGCACTTTTTAAATAAAAAGAAGTATTTTCGTTTATGATTTTATAAGTTAGAAATCAGGAAAAGATTTGTCTGTGCCAGGCATCTAGAATGAGATTGCTTCTAAAATTGAGCGCTAATTTTAGAGCTAAAGTTCTCAGTAGGGAAACCTAAAGGGAAGAGTTTCACGTGACTTACATAGAATTTGTCCTGAACACGATATATATAAAAATGCTATTGAAGAGGAACTCTGAGCCACCTTCCAGGAGGAAGCCACATAAATCCTAATATAAGAGACTCAGGTTAATACAACAGGTACTGCCTGGCCATTGCTGGAGGGAAAAAATAAAAATAGTTTTTGAAGGATACTTCTTTTACTTGTCTCCTACGGAAGCTGACAAAGTGGTATCCTATCACACCCGCATACGGACGTTTCACACAAATTATAAATGTGTTTGTAGTCGCCAAGAAAAACGCTCGCTGCTGGTCTGACCTGGTCCAGGGGCGAGCCGCGAGAAGCCGCAGGGATGAGCAGCTGACACAGATGCTCTTTCTGAAAACACCAAAAGCCCCAGGTGAGTAATGTCTAGGAAGAATGCTGTATATGTTTCAGGCAGAAAATTCTGGAAATTGGCCAAAAGGAAGCAACCTCCCAATTTTAGAATCCGTGTGGGAAAAGCTGAGCGTGTAAAACCTCACATCTTATCCACTTGTTCCAGGAAAGGAGGCCAGGACAGAGCCCCAGACCTGGCTGCCCCCACGTGGGTACCCCAGGCACGCTCCTGGGCCCCAAGGGGTCTCTCCAGGAACTTGCTTTGGGGCAGGAAGATCCCTGTGATGCTACTGACAGGGACCCCCAGAAGCTGACCCTTCAGCATGAGGGGGTCCTTCACGCTGCCCATCTGTGCCCAAAGAATTTTGTTGAAATAGATAGATCTCTTGGGCTTGGATCAAAGTGATGTTCTAGAACAGGGATTTTTAACTGGTGTGCCAGGAATGTTTTTAAAGATCATTAATTAAATTATTTTCCAAAGAAGTTCAAAGCACAGTAAGTATATTCATTTTTTTACTCTTTTTTTTTTTTTGAGACAGAGTCTCACTATGGTGCCCTCAGTAGAGTGCCATGGCGTCCCAGCTCACAGCAGCCTAAAATTCTTGGCCTCAGGCAATTCTCTCACTTCAGTCTCCCGAGTAGATGTAACTACAGGCTCCCACCACAAGGCCCAGCTATTTATTTTAGACGGGTTTTGTTCTTGCTCAGGCTGGTCTCCAACCTGTGAGCTCAGGACAATCCATCCGCCTTGGCCTCCCAGAGTGCTGGGATTACAGGTGCGAACCACTGCGCCCGGCACCTTTTTTTTCTTTCTCTTGTTTGATCGATATAATGTAAGTGTCCTGTGGAAGTTTAATTGTAGGGACAAGTGTGCCACGAGACTAAAAAAAAAGGTGGGAAAACACTGAGTTGGAAGGACTGTCGGAGCCTGAGTCTTGTGAATCACTGAGAATTCTCACCCCAGACCAGAGGGAGGGAGTTTGTGCAGTGGTTAAGGTGGGTGTGTCGGGTGCCACATTCCAGCCCTTCTGTATTAGCTATGTGGCTTCAGACAGGTCTCATCACTGTTCTTTACTTCCGATTCCTCAGAGGTAAGGTGCATAGCACGATGGTGAACTCAGTAGCAAGTCCATATTTGTTACTGCATGTGGACAGGATTCTGATGACCACGGGCACCTGGGTACCCACACCCACCCACACACAGCAGCCCCAGGACACCTCACTCTCATTTCAGAGAAGACACAGAGGGTGGTTGAGGGACTAAACAGATTCAAACATTTGGAGAAATTAACCACCACTTAATTTATTAGTAAAAGATTAGGGCTGTTAGGATGGGGCCCTCCCTTGAGTCTGTGTTGGACAGGTGTCTCCTTAAAGTCCAGCATTTGGGCTTGACCCACCGAGGATGGTGGCATCAGAAGGGACTCAGACAGACCCCCAAGGCTGTGGGACTCACAGAGAACCGAGAACCTTCCCCTGGGCCAGGGACTCAGGCCTGGGGAACATCTCACCCCCTGGCAAATCCAAGCTTCCTCTCCCAAATGATACAATCAAGTTAGAACAGGCAGATCCATTTCTCCTTCACTTGGAGTCAGGGAGGTGAGGTGTGGGTGGGACATGTGAAGAAAACCAGACAGGAAAGTGAGTTCTCTTTTGACAGGACGGAGAAGAAAGATGTGCAGAGGGAGAGATTTATTTCCTCCAGTAAACAGAACCCAGAGTGTTTTTCTCGTGGGCCGTTCTCATTTACTGATGCTGGAGGAAATCATTCCCTATCATTGTCCACACACCAGAACTTCTTTATCAAGACCAGATAAGGATCAGAAAAAATGAGCTGCAAAGAAGGACCTGCCGCTGAAGTGGGGAAGTCATAATCTTAATACAAACGGCTTCACAGCCCAGCTAAGAGCTCATCCTTAATTTCCTACAACAATGGCAGCTTCCTCCAGCTTTTCATCAAGCCCAAGATGGGAGTCATCACAAGATGGGGAGTGATTTCTCACCCGCTATTTTATCCGTTCCCCCAGATTTATTTATTACTCTTAAAAGCATATAACTCTTAAATTTCCCACACTTCCTCTAGGAGGAGGGAGGGGAAGGGTGGTGAGAAATCCCCCTGGTGGGTTTGATCAAGATTTCTTGAGGTGTCTCTTTTCTTTATTTCGGGGTATGATTAATTCACCTGTTAATCTAAGAAATGTCAGTCTCCCCACCTACGTCCCCGCCCACCTTGGTAAAGAGCTCTCTGCCAGTCCTTGAAGTGCTCTTGATAAAAAAAAAAAAAAAAAAAAATGTTTTTAACTACCTTTCTTATTTTTTTTTTTATGTTAGTTATCCTGTAAGAAAACACAGCTCTTGGTAAACAAGTAGGCAGGGTGTGACACCACTGGGAATTAACTCTTCAGTGTCTTGACTAAAGAAAGCCTTTCTTCATCTTTACCGACTGCCATGAATAGGCTTAGGGAGAGGACGGCCATTCCACCTCTGTGTTTCCAAAACTAAACCTGGCCTCGGCTGGATCCACCGTTAGTCTCCTAAGAGATCAACCATGTAGGCTCCTCCCCATACAGCTGACAGCCAGTGATGGCTTCTTCTTGGGGTTTCTCATTCAAGGACGGGGAGAGGACTAGGCTAGGTGACATCACTTGATGAAAAAGCAGACGTCTACACCTCACCCCGCCATCAACACCATGGCCTGGGAGCCACGTGCTGTCATCAGCCCCCGTGACCCCTTTTGCCCCTCGCTGGTCACATGCCACATCCTCTACTGCCCGGCAGGGGTGTTTACGCTGTCCCTCCACTGTCTGGAGAGCTGTCACAGCATTCGATGAAGGGTGGTGTGTTTTTCTGCAAAATCCCGAGTTTCATCCAATTAACCTTTATCCTGTTCGTTACATCAATTTGAGCAGCTCCCAGCTACGACGGGAAAGAGTCTCTCTTTCCCTCCATCAACCCAGCCTGTTCCGCCTTCCAAGACCAGCCTGACCTCGGCACCCAGGACACCCTCCCCGATCCAGGCCTCTGCCTCCCACCTCAGCCCCATGACCCTCTCATGCAACCCGCCTGCCCTGGCTCTCATTTAACTCACTTATGACAATCACACATAGTGCAGACCACGTCAGAGCCCCCCGAGGGCCAGTGGAGTCCACGCAGGGGACCTTAGGGATCTACCTCTGCTGTAATGCAGAGGGGTGTGGAACAGGCACCTGCATTTTTCAAATTTTTCAGGAGCACTAGCCACCTTTGAAGGACCAGACCCTGGGGCCGTACATCAACTCCAGGCACACTCAGATTGACGTGGTCTGGGAGGGCTGAGTGTGGGGCCTCCTAAAGGCTGCCCACGAGGTTCAGTTGCAGAGGCTGGTGGAGAGCCACCAACCCAAACCTGTCAGTCATTCAGCAGGCTGTAAGTGTCACATGTGGAGACAGCATGGACTGGACGCCTGGACCGACTTAGACGCCCACCCCAAGTTCCACCACGATACACAGTGCTCCAGACCTATCCTTGTTCATCCCCAGGGCCTGGGGAGCCCCCTAAAACCTGCCCTATTCAGTCTGGGGAGAGGCTGCTGTACAAAAAAATCTCAAAATTATGAATAGAAACTTGGGTTTGAGGACTGTAATGTGGCTTCCACAGTTCCAGGGAAAAAGAAAATCCCAGGTGGGCTTGCTGAGATTGCAGCCTGCTGCCTTCAGTATTTCCACTGTGTTAGGACCGGGACCATCCCCACCTTCAGGTTCTCAACCCCGGCATTGTACGGGGAGATATTTCTTCTAGAGTCACAAGCAGAGGAAAACTCCAGAGGAAAGGTCATTTCTTCCCCCAGAGGATACGTCCAGCTCAGCGGGAGGCATCAGCCTTAATATATGGGATGCATTTTGCCAGGACTGTGACAGTCATTAGAAATGGGCCTTGGGTGTCATTACCCCAGAGTCATCCTGGTGAAGTATGTGTCCTCTGAGCAGACAGAAAACATTCAAGAGCCCTGAGCTGAATTGGTCAGCTGAAAATACTGGAGTGCTTTATCCTTGGAAGGAAATTAAGCCATTTATTGGAGGACAGAAGTTCAGTATAATAGTTAAAGCCATCTGACATTTCCATAAATTAATAAAATGTGTACGGTTGACATAATTCAGTGTGTAGAGGCATCCATCTCTCCTCCTCAATTCCAGACGGAGAATTCCGGGCAGTGGGAAGAAGCCGGACCCCAGGGCCAGCGACATTAGGCCAGTGCCATGGATGGACGTGCAGCATGGGAATGTGAGTGAGTGTAACTTTGAAAAATAGCGGTTCGTATGGAGGCGTGGTGGAGTCTGTGGGACAGTTCAGGGTCCCCCCGGCACTGACCATGGGTCCCTGGGCACACCCTCCTTCCCTGCGTCTCTTTCCTTACTTGTGAAACAGAGGGTAACAAGAGGACCCACTTTACAGGGATTAAACGAGATAACGCAACACCTCACCCACAATAAACATTGTCATTTCGCCAAAGGTCAGCTCTTATAAAGAGATATGAGGTCACATTCTCTCCCTTCTCTCTCTCCTTTTTTTTTTGTGTGTGTGTGTCTGAGTGGCTTATTTATATTCTAATCAGGAAAGAACACTTTGCTTTTGCTTCCTCTCTGGCTCCAGAGGTCACGGGCAACCTTTTCCAGTAAGCGTAGTAACGGGGCGATTGTACCCTCGACCTGCGTGGAGGAAGCCCAGAGCGGCGAGTAAACCTCGGACCCTCTGGGTACAGCTACGAGTGACGGTACGAGCCAACTCAGGGAGAGTAGAATAGATGAAGGTGAGTCAACGAGCCCACAAGCCAATGATCCACTGATTCTGCGCCACTGTTCAATTAGGGCAGGACGCCCAACACAGCTCAGTACAAACAAACCATTTTAATGAGCGATCACAACAAAATTAATGACGCTGACAGGTAGGGATGTATCTCCATTTGTTTTTCCTGGGTACAGGCACAGTGGGATACAGAATTAGGTCACAGGACTGAGTTGGCAGAGCAGCGACTATCGTGCCTGCTCTGGGTGCCAAACCGTCTGGACTTCTTGGAAGCTGCCCTTCCTCCCCGAAACCTGGCCTGGGTGTTCTCCATGGGCCCCTGGTCCCTGAGGCTCAGGTGGGTCACAGGAGGTAGGGTGGATTTGCCTGGAGTGAGGAGAGTTGTCTTCGCTGTATATCCCTTGACCACCTTCCACCATGAACAAGATACCCAGGAGAGGAATTTAACTGCCCCCTTCACACAGGTCCAGCCGGATCCACTCTCAGCAGACACCGTGATACCGGTGACAATGAGTAAAACACCCCAGGCTCGTCTGAGCAATCAGGATCTGAAAAATGACCCTTCTCAGATTCAGCTGTATGTGTGGATGTGACATCTGATACCCAGATTGTGCAGTGAAGCTCAGGGTTTTGTGGTTCCTCCCTTGTCCCCAAACATGCCCCCCGATCCAACAGTTTTCTTGGGTGGTGCTTTCCCAAACCCGGGACCCTACCCAGGGTGGTGTCTGGGAGCTGGCGGGTGAATGTCATGCTGTTTCGGGGGAGCAGGGAGGCACAGCACCCCGTCAGTCATCAGGAAACCTTTCCTTTCCTCTTGACGTTATCAAGGAGGCCTCTGGGCCAGCACTGGCCCCGGGACCATCTTCATGTGCCGCCCCTCACATCTGCACAGAGAGAGCTGCCTCCAGCAGGCAGGGGGGAGCTCCCGGAATTTGATAACGTTTTTCTTTTCATTTTGTCATTATTTTTATAGCTCATTTTACTTAATTCCACTTAAGATTAAAATTTAATTTCTTTTTCAAAGTAGTTTGTTTAGCTAAGAAAAAAATGGCTTCATTTAAATAAAACATAAGACGCCTATAGCACAGGTGGGTGGGGAGAGATGGCCAACTTGAGAGGCACGGCCCTGGGTCAGTAGTTTTGGCCCCTGGTGGCCGAAGGAAGTGCAGGGTGGTGTGCAAGGGCAGTGGGCCGGGGTGACAGCAGGTCCCCAGACTGTAACACCCCCTCTATTTCTGCACGTTGGACTCTGCATGAATCTCCTTGGGAGGGGACTTGTGCTGCTGACACTGAGTTCACCAGCTGCTCTGAGTCTTCTAGGCTGGGATGAATCAGCAAGCCAGCTCAGCACTGGGTACGGGGGGATGTGCATTATAGGTTCTTAGGCCTGGGGGTTTCTCTGGAAGAAGGTAGCTCAGCTTTGACGAGGCCACGGAACTTGAAGCAAACACCACTTGGGATGTGAGGACGGAGCTCTGCAGTCAGGGCCCCTCCTGGTCTGACACCCACCAGCGAGGTGACCTTGGACTCAGGCAATCAAGTGTGACTTTCACTGTCTGGAAAATGGGACCAAGCCCGCCTCACGTGCCGTGTCACTGGAGGAGTGGCCGTGGCTGCAGACAGAGAGCAGGGCTGCTGTCCAGTTGTTCCCACGACCAGACTGCAGGAGGCACCTTTCTCCTTGACTTTGTCCTTTCCTGATGGGGGTAAATCTCCAGGGTGCCCAGAGCTGGGCAGCAGTGAGGCCCACTCGCATCTCTCCAGTGGAAGCCCGGCCAGTGACGCCAGCTCACTCCGGTCACCGAGTCCCTGTCTGTGTGTTTCTTCCCCTGTGTGCTCAGCAGGACCTGTGTTGGCTCAGATTGTTGTCACCACCTGCCATTTGAAGCCAATTCAGTCATTAGCAGCTTCTCTATGTTTCTATAAATATTTAAACCACCAGTACTTGGTAATCACCTCAGCATAAAATTAGGAGGGATCAGAGGACGTTGATTCACCCTGGTTATTAAAAAGTCAGCTTGATCTTTACAGCTGAGGCACTTCCTGCCACCAGGAGCAGCAAAGTGAGTGCGCAGACGCGGGTGTGCTCGGGAGATTTTGTCTGGTTTCTTCTTAAGCCAAATGAATGATTCTAAGGTCTGAAGCTCTCACACCACTTTCCTGGGCCTTCGTGGCACAGGCTCCCGGCCACATTCAGGAGCAATTCTGGGCTGCACCCTGCTTCTCCTTGGCGCCTCCCCCCATCCCAGCACTCAGGCATCCCCCGCCAGCCACGCAACTGAGCCAGAGGAAACATTCCAGCTGACCACACCCACCACCTCTTTCTACGCTTGGATTTACAGATTAAACACTCTGGAAGATGACAGGCTTCTTAGAATTAGTCTGAAATTATAGAGACCTCTTGCCAGATGGCCAGGGTACTGCTTTCAGATAAGCAAAAATACAGGAGATGTGCTTTCCTTTGCAAAAATCCAGCCCAGACTCCAGGGTCAGTGTGGTGAATTGCGCTCACCCAGACTAGCACCCTTGCCCGTGCAGACATCACTAATTGAGCACAGAACATTTCCCCTGGATCAAGGATTAGACCTCAGGGTCTTCTCCCGCATCTGGGTCCAGGTAAGAAGATAACTGATGAAATTTCTCTGTGGTCCTGGACTTTAGCTACATGTTTTTAATTTAAAAAGGATTTTTTTTTCCTTATAAAAAATATATCCTTCTATACACAAGCACAGAATTCTCATGAATTTGCAATTGATACTGACATTAACTCGTCAGAGATTCTGACCCCTTGGTGAGTCCAGCTGAGACTGCTTGGCCATGACGGAGCTTCCAGATGAAGGTGGGGACTCATCAAAGGTCACAAGGATTTATGGAAGAGTATTGTGAGAACCACACCTCCGTGCCCTCACCTGGGGCCCTTTCCACCACAGGCTTTTAACATTTTCACCAAACACACTCACCATCTCTGTCTGTCCGGCTCAGGGCAGACATGTGGCTGACACCCTTGTGTCCATGAACATGCTGGACTGGCCCTGTGCCCTTTGCTTCCTGACTCCTCCATCCATGGCAGCCCCTGGCCCATCACTTCGCAATGAGCAAAGAGTGTGTGTTGCATCAGCCCCTCTCGGGAGAGCTTATTTTTCAAGTCACAGACAATGTCGGTGCTTCTGTTCTGAAGCACAAACCGTGGAAACCATGGAGCTTACATGGCACGTTCCGCTCTCTGCAGGCAGCAGGGGGTCGGGGGTAGCACAGATGCTCTGTGGGCAGTGCCTGGCCCTGGACTTGAGGCCAGGCCCTGAGGGGTCACTTACTAGCTGTAGTGCATATCCACCTCAGCAGGTGTTGTAGACATGGCAGGACGTTCTGGGGCACCCCAAGACCTATGAGGGTTCACACACAAAACACAGGAGCTGGACAACCTCCATTCTGGGCTTGTCCGAGCCTACCCAGGGCTACTGCAACACAACAGCCCAGCTGGGGGCTCAGCACAGATTTGTAATGGTTCTAGAGGGTAAGACGTCCTGGACTCAGGTGCTTATCAGTCCAGTTCTTGGTGAGGTCTTTCCTCCTGGCTTACAGAAATGCCCCTTCTCACTGTGCCCTCACGGGGCAGAGAGAGCCAGTGAGCTAGGCTTGTCCTCTTTAGGAAGACATTAACACCATCATAGGGCCCTACTCTTGTGACCTCACATAAACCTAATTATCCCTTACGAAATTCACCTTCAAATACCGTCACTTTGGGGCTTAAAATTCAACATGTGAATTTGGGCAGAACACAGACATTCGTCTGTAAGAAAACTCGCTCAAGAAGTTACGGGCTTCCTTAGGTGGTAGTGAGGTACAGTGCTTTAGAAACACCCTTCCGATTCTGGGTGTCACATTAAGATTCTGATTTCATTGGTTGGGTGTGGTCTGGGTTTGGCCAGGAAGTTGGGAGTTTGGAGAGCACCCAGGTGATTCTAATGCTCAGACAGCGAGGGTGCAGGCCCCAGGTACTTGTATGCTTCACACGTCACAGAATCTCCTGGCCGTGGGGACGAGGGATGCCACTTGGCACTCGGAGGACGTGTCGTGCCAGGCACTAAGCACAGCTCCTGCACACACACAGCCTCAGTCCTTGAAACACCTCCGCGGAGGAGATGTCAACATTTCCTACTTTTCGAAATGAGTGACTGAGGCTTGGGGCACACAGCTCACCAGCGCTCTGCGTCCAGATCTGATGCGCCTGCTGCACTTACACCCCTCAACCCCCCCCCCCCGGTGACCAAGCTCCTCCAGTCACTGCCTTTAACAAGTGACCAGTCTCCAGTGCTCCCCCTGCTTGGGAGGATGAGGAAGGAGAGCTGGGCTGAGGGGCCTTGGGAACTGGGGGAGCTGGAATGTACATTCTCACTTGGAGAGTGCCACATCCTGGTAACTGCTTGGCCTGGCTTCTAAGGACAGAGACGTGATGAGGGAGGAGGGACTGAGCTGAGAGACTCACCAGTCATGGACCCTTCCCTGGGTCAGCTGCAGGGGTAGGTTCTTCATTTCATATCTCGGTGCTCAGAGGCTGCACCTTTCTGAGCAGGTGTTTCCGCCACTCAGGCCGTGGCCCCTGGCAGCCCCTGGGCTGGAGAGTCAAAGCCAGGTCCAAACGGCCCTTCCTGGACCGAGCTCAGGGCGGCTGGCACCCTGCAGCTGGCCTCTCCGGGGCCCTGGAGCTCTCCGTGGAGCATGGAGCATGAGCCACAGCTTCTAGCAAGCGAGCTGCTGAGAGAGTTTCCAGCTCATTTCCCTGCATTATCCCAGGTCTGTGGATAAACAAAAAAGCCATAATAGCTCTTGGTGGTATGGTAATTGGCATTAGCTGTGTTTTAATTAGTAAGAGGGAGAAGAGGAGGAGGTCAGAGGAAGGCTCTTCCCCCACTGCCTCCTCCAGGGTGTCCGCGCCCCTCCCAGGAAGGCTCGGTACCCTGGGCTCCTCACTGAGCCACCCACTAGGTTGGTTGCTGTGATTTATTCACAAGCTGCATCTCTTCTGGAGTCTAAGCCAGGCTGCCCAGGTTAACACTTTGGTCCCGAAAAACGTGAATGCGGGGGCTGTTGCCAAGCACGGTCCAACGGTTTGGGAAAAGGAGATTTTCGGATTGAAAGGCAGGTTCAGTGTCAGATCTGGAGGCAGGCGGATGAAATGGAGGGACAACTGTGGACTGTAGGAGGGGACAGAGGCTCACGCCCCAAGTGGCACGAGTGGCGAGGCCTACCCCACTGTCTGAAGGCGTCCCTGACTGAGGCAAGTTAGATTCACTGGGGCAGGGAGGGACCTGGAGCAGGCTGGAGAGGGGAGCAGGGGGACGAATCCACTATTAAAACCTGCGGGCGGCAGGTTGGGAGGTCTGGGCAGTCTTGAAAAGTTAATTCGGGAGCCTCCAAAACTGCGAATTTACCTAGCAGAGGAAACTTTGGGAAAGCAACAAGTCAGTTCAATATCCATTATTTAGATTACTTTTAACCCATTTGATAAATTTGGAGGCAGCATAAAAAAAAAATGGGCATGACCTACTCATGTCGAACAGAAAGATGGTGTGCGTCAAAGAAATGGAAAAATCCCCAATGCACCCAGCTGTCACCGGCTCTGTCTTATTTGGTGGGGAGACCCACTGCAGTAAAGATGGAACCGGCACGTGGCCCACGACGCCTGGATCATTTGCAGGACTCACGAGGTGCCCACTGATGGCACATGCCAGGCTGGATGGCGCAGAGCCCAGTGACAGGACGGGAGTTTGACAATGTAGACCCTGAAATCACACTCTTCTCTCCATCTGGACGGCGCATGTCAGAGATGCCGTCCTTCTAGCCTGGCATGAGGACAGATCCCCCATCTTCTCCCTTCCTCACCCCACCTCCCTCCCCACGTGGGTCTAATCCCTGGAAGGTCTGTGCCAATATTACTTTATATGGAAGAAGGTCTTTGTAGAGAGTCTGTGCAGGTTAAAGACCTTGAAATGAGACTGGTCTGGATTATCCGAGTGGGCCCTGACGCAATCACAGGCGTCCTTGAGGGAGAGGCAGGCGACGTTTCACATGCACGCAGAGGAGGCCCAAGGCAGAGACTGGAGTGATGTGGCCACAAGCCAAGGGAGCCTGGAGACGCCAGAGCTGGCAGAGGCAAGGAAGCACCCTCCCTGGAGGCTTTGGAGAGGGGGAGGCCCCTCTAGTGTCTTGAGTTTGGAATCTTGCCCACCAGAATTGTGAGAGAAGAAATTTCTGTTGTTTCAAACCAACCAGTTTGTGGTAATTTGTTTTGGCAGCCCCTGAGGCTCACACAGGTGGTAGAAGTGGAAGATCTTCAGTGGAGAAATGTTGGCAGCCTGTGGCTGGGCTCAGGAAGATGGGAGTGGGAGCCGCCATGCATGGCCTGGAGAAGGGGGTCTGAGATCCAGGTGACTTCAGACCTGTGTACACCCATCACCAGGTTGTAGGATTGCTGTCACCCAGAGTGTGAAGGAGATGAAAATGATACACTGTGGCAACCCGGGGAGGAGGGTGACAATGTGGGCACAGTGTCCCATAGGGATGAGTGAGGTGATGACCCC
This sequence comes from Galagoides demidoff, assembly GCA_963574575.1. Classification (NCBI taxonomy): domain Eukaryota; kingdom Metazoa; phylum Chordata; class Mammalia; order Primates; family Galagidae; genus Galagoides; species Galagoides demidoff. The sequence goes on from CAUYQV010032553.1 coordinate 13,534, forward strand.
ACTGTCGCCAGGACAGAGGAGTCAGAAGTGAGAGACTGACCAATGCTGCCTCCCAGGAGCTGGCAGGGAAGGGATCCCTTACACAGGTGTCTCTTGGGAGGGACCACAGTGCTGTCCTCCAGGGTCAGCGTCTGGACACACTGAGGTCAACCAAGGCCTTCTGAGCACCCAGGAAGCAGCTGACCCTAAAGACACCTTGCAAGGAGAAGCCCCATCCTTCCATCACAAACCTCCAGCTTCTCAGGCCCATCCAGTTATGGAAATACGGAGAGTGTGTGTGTGTATGTGTGGGGGGAGGGGGCATGGAGGAGAGAGAGGAGAGAGAGCTGTCTGTGTTTCTCTTTTGACAATGCTCTTGTTTATCAAACTCCCTTAAACCAGTGATTTTTAACTGGCCTTCCATGAAAGGATCTTGGGGGTGCTGCAAAAATTTTTAAGGATCATTAATTAAATTATTTTCAAAAGAAGTTCAAAGCAAAGTAAGTATATTCTTCTTCTTCTTCTTTTTTGATCAACATAATTTAAGCATGCCATGAAAATTTAACTACAGGTTCAATTGTGCCATGAGATAAAGAAAAAAAAAAAAAAAGCTTGAAAAATACTGTCTTAAACTGTGGGTCCCAGAGTAGCAGAGTCCCGCTGGGAAACCAGTTCTGGTTTCTCTGTAAGACATTACTTCTTGGCTTGGCGCCTGTGGCTCAATCGGCTAAGGCTCCAGCCACGTACACCTAAGGTGGTGGGTTCGAATCCCCAGCCCGGGTCCACCAAACAACAATGATGGCTGCAACCAAAAAATGGCCGGGCGTTGTGGCGGGCACCTGTGGTCCCAGCTACTTGGGAGGTGGAGGCAGGAGACTCACTTGAGCCCAGGAGTTGGAGGTTGCTATGAGCTGTGATGCCATGGCACT
>CAUYQV010032554.1:0-56674 GCA_963574575.1 Galagoides demidoff
GCCTGTGGTCCCAGCTACTTGGGAGGCGGAGGCAGGAGACTCGCTTGAGCCCAGGAGTTGGAGGTTGCTATGAGCTGTGATGCCATGGCACTCTACCCAGGGGGATTAGCTTGAGGCTCCGTCTCAAAAAAAAAAAAAAAAAAGGACTGAACAGAAGCAGTTTGGTCCTTTTTTGTCCTTCTACCTTCTGCTGTGCTTGGACACAGCATTTCTCCTCTCTGGAGGTGACAGTGTTCCAGACACCTTGGAAGCAGAGAACAGCCCTCACCAGATGCTGGCACCTTGATCATGGACTTCCCAGCCTCCAGAAATGTGAAAAATAAATTCCTGTTCTTTATAAATTTCCCAGTCTGTGGTATTCTGTGATACAGCATGAATAGACTAAGACGTACGTGATTCTCACAGTAGCCCTGTGAGGTCAGAGGTGCCATTATCCGCATTTTAGTAGAAAGGATATTAACTGACTTCCCCAAGATCACACAGCAAACAAGGAATGGGGCCAATGCTAGAAGCTGCACTATGCTTCCAAGTCCAGTCCTTATATCCTCTGTGGCAGAACAGTGATAATAACAGCCACTGGCCGAGCATTGCCTGCCTGGAGTGACAGCACTGAATGCCCACAGTAACACCAAGACGGGAAAAATACTCACACCCCTCCTCAGCTAAGAGAGGTTGGTACTTTGCCCAAGAGCACTAAGCTGGTAAAGCCAGGACTCAAACTTGGTTTTGGCTGGACTTAAAACCTATGCTCCAACCCGTCTTCCGCCCAACCCCACACCACCCTTCTTCCTCCTCCTAACCCAATTCCTGGCTCTCCTCCTCCTCCCTCAAACCTGGAAGGGAATGGGAAGATTTCTGGTTGACTTCTTATTCAAGCTCCATTGGGTCCAGGCCAACCTAAGAGAAAGAAAGCGGCCTCTGGCCTAAGCTAAGCAGCTCTTCTTCAAGAGAAAACTCTTTCCAATCTGGCAGAGGCTTCCTCTCTTCCATACCCATCTGTGCCTTCTGAGCCCAGTGCACCCGCTGGGGAACCAGGGGCTCCCAGGGCCCCGAGCCTAGTGGAAGGCAATGCTTCCATCTGTGATCAATAACAGGCATAATTCAGTGACTGCGGCAAGTACAAAAGAGTGTAGGTTAAATCAATATTTAGAAGCTTTGAAATTAAACTAATTAAGAGCAAGCCTTAATGATTTTTACTGTCTGGAAATAAAAAAAAAAATAAAGGCTCACCTATATTTCATGATTTTACATTAGTAGCTCGTAATACTTTGGGAAGAGCAGAAAATGAATAGTGCTCCTAGCCAAGAGGGGATCACCTGGACCTTTGTAATAGAGAACATGGAAGCAAAAATAGATAGGATGGAGCACGGCACATAAACAGCATGTTGTAAAAGCCCACTGGCTTGGGAATCAGGAACTGTTATGGTTTGAATTGTGTTCCCCCAAAAGATACATTGAAGTCCTAACCCCTGAGACCTTATTTGAAAATAGGATCTTTACAGATATAATCAAGTAAAGAAGATGCCATTATGGAAGGCCTAATCTAATGTAGTATCTTCATAAGAGAAGGAAATTGACATGTGGAGACCAAGACACACAGGGAGAATGCCACACGCCACAGAGAAGTAAGAGAGCAGCTGGGAGCCCTGGAACACACTGATTGACAGCCGACCCCTGGAAGTTAGGAAGAGGCAAGGAGCAATCCCCCTCTGCAGGTTTCAGGGGCTGTCCTCCCATTGATTTTGGACTTCTTTGCCTCTAGAACTGTAAGACAATAAACTTGGCGGTGCCTGTGGCTCAATCGGCTAAGGCGCCAGCCACGTACACCTAAGGTGGCGGGTTCGAATCCCCAGCCTGGGCCCGCCAGACAATAATGATGGCTGCAACCAAAAAAAAAAAAAAAAAAATGGCCAGGTGTTGTGGCAGGCGCGTGTGGTCCCAGCTACTTGGGAGGTGGAGGCAGGAGACTCGCTGGAGCCCAGGAATTGTAGGTTGCTATGAGCTGTGATGCCATGGCACTCTACCCAGGGGGATAGCTTGAGGCTCCATCTCAAAAAAAAAAAAGACAATAAACTTGTTTTCAGCCACTCAATTTGTGGTACTTTGTTAATGGCGGCCCTAGGAAAGTAACACAGGGATCCAGGGTTGCTAGTTCCCACTCTAGCACTTAGGAGTTGTGTGAAACTCAGCCAATATGAGCCTCAGTTTTCTCCTCTGAAAAATAGGGATAGCCTAATACCATCTATTTTTTTGTATAGAGATGTGCAGATCAAATGAAAACATGAGTGTGAAATACACCTGATGAGCTGTAAGTGCTATACAAATATGGCCCAGGCTCACTGCATAGGGGAAAGAATCCGGGAGGAGACTCAGAAGCCACAGGGTCAATGGGCAGGAAGTTTTCTGACACTCACAAGACCATTCTAAAGGTCTGATCAGGTAACAGGTGTGAGTTCACTTTGCATCACTCAAGTATTATGTGTGTAATACAAGTGTTTCTAGCACTGTTCTCATCAGGGGTCCTGTCTGCTGACCACTTAACCCTAGTGGGAGTCATCTGTAAAATGAAAGAGTTGGACAACATTTTAAAGTTATCTTTTAGGATTATTCTTCTAGCATATTCTTCTGGGGCTCTGCTGGCCTCTGCCCCCTGCTGCCTGGGTTAAGGGCAAGGGAACCAAAGCACTTTCCTCTGTCCTCCCTTGAGCATAACGACATGAAGAGAGCAGGAAACCATGCTGGCAGCAAATAAAATCTCTATCGATCATGAGAACGCTGGCATCCCCAACCTGCTGGGTCCCAGAACTATTCGTCTTAAATAAATGTTCCTAATGATCTCCCCATACTTAGCACCAGAGCACTGTCTTAGAGTGTTGTGGAAAGGGCAGCTGAGCATGGAGCTGCTCCTGCTGCTCCCTTGAGCCTCTTCCATGCTTCAGGCATAGAAGGTTCTCAGGTGGCCTCTCTGAATGTCATCCCAAACGGGGGGAGGACCAACCTTCCTGCCATGACAACCAACATTCTTCCCAGATGGGTGTCACTGCGGTGAATGAGCATCTGTTTGCACATCATGCTTGCAAGGACAGCAGTATCAGTCTCATGACCATTGTGATAATGAGATGGCAACATCGCCAGGACAGCCATGTCATTATCACAATGCCAGCACCTGAGATGCACCACTATACCATCACCATGGTCAGCCCACCGGCAGCTTGCCATCTCCCTTGATGTCACCAGCCCCCTCTTTGCCACGTGCATCCTCTGCTTGCTGCCATGAACCCTCTCCTTTTGAATACCCTCCTCCAGTGTCATCAACTCCTCTGCCCACTGCCACAGTCCTGGTCATCATAAGCACCCCAACCACCATCAGTACATGGGTATCACCTCCTTCCTATGACGTGTATAGAATCTAAAACAGATATGGATTCTGCCACTGGGAAGTGTACAGGAGATGATGAGACCCCCAATAATGCTAACACAAGTAGATTCACCTGCTTCCTGAGGTGCACATTAAAAGGAGGGTGATCACAAGTGTGTGATGCACATGAGTAGAACATGAGAGGAAGGGGAGTGGTGGTGGAAGGGGAAGCAGGGGACAGGATGAGGAGAGCTGGGTGCGTCCAGGAGAGCTCCATATTCTGCTTGGGGGATCTAAAAATGATAATAATTTGCCTCCTTTTACCTGTGTGTTTTTGTTTTCTTTTGAGACAGATGTGAGCCACCGTGCTGGCCCTCTGTGTCTTTCAACTTTGGCTGCACCATAGACTCATAAGGGGATCTCTTAAAATATGCTGATACCCACATCCCACTCCAGAGCAATTAAATCAATCTCTGTGGAGTAGGATCCAAGTGTTCTTGTTTTCTTTTGTGACAGAGTCTCACTCTGTCACCTGGGCTAGAGTGCAGTAGCACTAATATAAATAAATCTTTATAAGATTTCTTTGTAAATTTTATATCGAAAGAAAAACCTGTAACAGAAAGTTGCTTTAGTACTGAAGTGTTTAGGGAGACATGTTCTAATGTCTGCAATGAAATGCACCAAGAATAGATTGATGGAGGAATGGACAGATGTAGGGAGGTAAGATAAAGCAAGTCTAGTAAAAAGTTAATGGTAGAATCTAGGTTGTGGCTATATGGTTGATCGCTGTAAAATTCCTTCATTTTTGCTGTATGTTGGAAATTTCTCATAATAAACTGTTGGAAAATTCCCCAACTGGTTTGAATGTGAAGCCGGGACTGAGAACCACTATCTGGGAAGGGAAGAATGCAAAGCAAATGAGTTCCTCTTTTCTCCGCTCTCTGCATGTGAAAGAACATACTCCCTCTCTCATCAAGCTCTCAGACGCTTCTGATCCAGGGCTCTCCAACTTTTCTCAAGTCGGGCACCACAGGCAAGTGTACTGTATAGTGCACCAGGGAGGTGGCTGCCCGCAGAGGGAGGGAGTGGCTCATGGAGACTCCACCTTCCCCCAACCCCCAAAGGGCTGCTCTGAGTGCTGAGAGATGCGTCTGTCGCCCACTACTGCCCACCGCAGACAGACCAGTTGACCAGCTCTGCTCTGTGCAAACACCCCTGAATCTCCCAGTTCTAAAGCCCTGGCTCAGCATCTTTAGCCTGAAAAAAGCCCAACTACTGAAGTATGTGCGACTGGCGGGGTGGGGAGGCCTTGTGTGTGGAGGGAGCGGGTGGTGCAGGAGTGGCAGGGAGGATGCTGGGGAAGGGGCCGACCCTAGGCCTCATCTGTATGCTCCTCCACGCCCTGGCGTCCTGTCAGGGGAGCGCCATGGCAACACTATGCTCTTTAAACATAGGAGTCTGTGCTGCCATTGCAAAGCAGCATTAGGCAATTTAATTAAGGAGCTGGCAGCAGACAAACTTTGTGAGTTAAAGGCATTTTATTAAATCCCATTGTATTATGCAGCTCAGTTCCCCCAGGAGCTGCGGAGCTGGGGGAGGACTCAGGAGAATGTGCTAGGGTTTTCTTTTCCTTTCTCTGCTTTTTCTGGACTCCTTCTTGCTGCAAGAAAACATTCACTGAAGCTCAGGGGGACCCTAACTGTGATTGCCTGCCCTCACCCTGTGCCCCTCCACCCCAGCATCAGGCCTTGGCATGAGGCCCAAAGGCACAGCCTGGGGAGTATAATCACCATCGCTGGCTGTTCGCAGAGAGCTGTCACGTGTGCTCTCAGGGCGGGGCCTCCACCCCCAGCTTCCCTATTCACACAGCAGTGTCTGTACCGGGGCTAAGCGCAGCACTTTCCCGCAGTATTTCACTGAATTCCCCCCACACCTGTGGAGACAGAACTATGGTCACTCCCATTTTACAGATAAGGAAACTGAAGCTTAAAGAGGCTAAATAACTTGCCCAAAGTCTTGAAAGTAGTACATAGCAGAGAAGCAAGCTTAGATTTTCCAAGAGGCCATGCATAGATTTTCAGGACCCCACTGTGCCTAACCTGTGCTAAGTGAAGCAGAGCTCCAGGGCTTCAGGCAACGTCCCAGAGAGAAGGTGCTGTGTTATCTGCCTGTTGGGTGAGGGTCTTTGGGGCTTCCTAAGCCTGATAAATGCCCCTTCTCTGAGCCCACTCTCCTGGGCAGGGCAGCCTCAGCTCTTGTGGGTCCGAGTCCTTTCCATGTGATCAAGAGGAGGGAGTCTGGCACAGCTCTGGAGAGGCCCACCTGCCTCCAGGGCTCCAGCAGGCTCCAGGCAGTGAGGGCTTTCTCATCCTGCCCAGGGGGCAGCACAGACCTGTGTGTTCCAGTGCCAGGGCCTCACTGAGCAAGGGTCAAATGCCTTCTACTCTACAAACTGTCACTAAGCCCCACATACGCACAGCATCACAGAGATGAGTAAGACCAGATGCCTGCCCTTTAGACCTGTATGGAGGGACATCCTCTTGGGCTGGACTCAGCTTTCTCAGTTCTAAAATGAGGGTAATAACATATGCATTGCGTAGCTAAAGTGGATACAATAACACTAGCTAATTTCATGAACAGCTTAGTCTCAGTCAGATACCTGGCATTCATTACCTCTTTTAATTCTGATAACAGCTGTATTATATTATTATCCCCACTGTACAGATGAGAAAACTGAGGTTAAAAGAAGCTACACTTTTTGCTCAGTCACACAGCTAACAAGGGGGCAAGAATCAGTGCTCCTAACAAATTTTATATATGATTTTACATATATATGTATACACACATGTATGTTGTCTGTGCATATATACATATGCATATATATACATATTATATAACTATATATAGTAACAAGAGCTTTGGAATGTAATTCATGTACCATAAATTCACAATCACATTGAACTTGAAAAATGAATTTAACAGCTGGATCTGCCAGTCTTGGTCCACTTGAGCTGCTGTAACAAAAACTGGGTACCTTACAAACAACAGAAACCTATTTCTTACAGTAGCGGAAGCTGGGATGTTCTTGACTAAGGAGCTGGCAGATGGGGGTGTCTGGTTAGGGCCTGCTGCCTAGTTCATGGACGGGGGCTGTCCTCTTTCTGTGTCCTCACATGGCAGAAGGGGAGAGGGAGCTCTCTGGGGCCCTTTGTATAAGGGCACTAAGTCCATTCATGTGGGCTTTACTCTCGTCCCCTAATCACCTTCCAAAGGACCCACTTCCTAGTAGAACTATGTTGGGGACTAGGTTTCAACACATTCATTTGGGGTCACAAACATTCATACCCTAGCAGCTGCCAAACTTAAGGATGAGTTACTATCATGCAGTAGGAAAAAATATATTCCCTGAATGTGGGACTTCTTCCCTTGGAAGGGCATTCAGGAGCCATGGCAGATGGAGCCATGGAATGGGCCTGGCAGCTCCTAAAGAGGAGGGTGTGGGGCCTGCATCCCCTTTCTCTCCCCTTCCCACTCCTGCACGTCACCCATCACCATTTCCCCACCCTCAAGAGACCCTTAGCTTCTTCTGGTTCTGGGGTCTCCTCTACTAGCCCTACTTCTTTGGCCCACCTGGCAGAGACTGAGCCACAGCTGTAAGTACCAAGTGACACTTTAAAAAGAGGTTCACACATGGGTGGCTCTGTGTGTGTGGTGGGCCGGGGAAGACACAGGTGGCTGTGGGAGGAAAAGCTTAAGACCACCCAGTCCCACACTACCACCTTGCAGGTTTCCCAGGGAAACAGCAGCATGTGAGGGTCTAGCATTAAGAGATCGAATATGGGTGTAGATCCAGGGTTTTAATGTGAGCTCTTTTACTTGCGAGTGTTAAAAATAAAAAACCCTGACAAATAGAGCTGGGAAGACCATAAAAAAAGGACTCCCATGTTTGGATGCCTCATAACAAAAACTATCACAAAAAGACTGCAAAAACCACAACCTTGCACAAAGGCCATCACAACTTTATACAAAAAATATTTCCGTAAGGACATCTATCTAGCAACTGCTTGTCCAGCCTCAGACTGGTGTCACCCTTGTTATTGATCTTTGTAGTCAAAGATAATTATTTCAAAACCAATTATGTAATCCTCATTTTCCCCTTTAAAAGCCTTTGTCTTTCTTTACTATCTTGAATATGCACACAGCTCTATGCCATAAGTATTCCCACTGCAAAGCTCTGTTCCCAAATAAACACCTTTTCCTTTTAGAGTCTCTCTCTGTTTGTTATTGAGGTTGACACCAGCTAAGAGACGATCTCATTGAGTCCCTATTTCCCCTCATCTGTAAAAGGAGAATGAGAATATCTGCTTTGAACTTTAATAAGTACCATTTATTGAATGCTTACTATGTCTTGAGCCTTCAAGCTTTAAAAAAAATTTTAATCTACACAACACCCCTATGAGAGCAGTAGTATTACATTTACTAAAGTGGAAATGGAGGCTCAGAGAAGTTAAGAAACTTATCCAAGCTTGCACAGCTACTATGTGCAGAAGTCATGTAGCCTTCTACGTGTAGAATTCAAGTCTAGCACTGTGCAATGCCAGAGGCCTCACCTTTCACCGCCACACTAAGTGTTTGGCTGTGAGGGTGCCTAGGGAAGTACTGGTATGAAAATGTTCACAGCAGAATGCGCCAGAACAACTAAAGCAGAAGTCTTCCCCCGACTCTTTCACATGGCCAGACTTAGTCAGATTACTTCCAGTGAGATGGGCACAAGGGCCAAACCCACTTTCTAAAGCTACAGGGGCTACACACTCTCCTCTCTCCTGGAGCAACATACGTGTGAACGTGTGTGTGTGCCCCTGCACACGAAGTGCATGTGTGGGAGGGAGGTGGTGGGCAGAAAGGTGCCCTGCCTGACTAGGTGACCAAACTTGGAGGGGCGTAGATTTGGAGACTGCATTTGCTAGTGCTTGCTCTCCTGGGCAGGAAGCCCGGATGGTGCCAGCTCATTTTCACAGCCATCTTCCCAGGGAATTAGCAGGGGGAACATTCTCCCTGCAATAATGATAAAAATAATAATAATTAACATGGCTGTAACTTATATTTCTCTAGTGCCTCTCTCCCCAGACCTCAAAACTCTGGGCAAACGGCAAATCTGCTGGCTTTAAAGCCACACCCCTGGGATTGGGAAGCCCTAGGTTTTGCCAGATTTTCTGTTTCCTCCAGCTGGGAGACAGGTGCAGGTGCATACAGGGCTGACCTGTGACAGGAGCTGCCCTTTAAATGCCACTTGCAGAGTGCCAAACCACCTCAGGCTCCCTGCCTTCCCGGCTCTGCACTCCCACCAGCCCTAACATTCTGGGTTTATCCTGTGCCTGGCAGTAGCAGGGGTATAGGGAGGAGGGGGGTGTCAGCTCTCTTTTCCCCCATATACCCTCTGTGCTTCACCACACAGCTGGCTCTGCCTCAGGGAGGACGCCCCTGCCACCAGCGGGGACCATGTCCGGCAGGGCTTGTCTCTGCAGGGGACAGCTGATGGCTTTCTCTGGTCCCAGCTAGGAGTCATTACCCACCAAATGTCTAGTTTAAACAAGTGATTAGGCAGCTCTATTAAGAGCACACGTGCTTCCTGCCAGAGAGGAACAGGACTTCCAGAGGTAACTGAGGGGGAAGTGGAGGACCTCAGGGCCTTGTAGCAATGGGTTCTTCCCCTACAGAGCCTTTTCCAGTGAATCCTGTGTAAGGGGGACCACCCAAGGCTTCCGTGAGCCAGCATCCTGACACGCTCAGAACCTGACAGATTTTCAAACATGGAGCCACCCTCTGATTGTCCAGGCAGCTCACCCACACTGTGATGGACATGAAGGACCCAAGTGATTTAAATGGACAATCATTCAAAGCTCTCATAGTGACCAGTGGCTCCAACCTCCCCCTCACAGGGTGTTGCCAACACACCTTTTTTTTTTTTTTTAAACCAATGACTGGATCTGAGTTACTACAATTCCTTTGCTTTCTTCAGGAGCTTCAGAACAGGGAAGGGGTCCGAAGGGAGATACCATCAGTAACTGTGTTTATTATAAATGTATCCCCCAAGCATCTACAGAGAAAGGCTTCTTAATCTAAAGTCCTCAGCTTGACTACAGAGTCCGGGAACTACACGAAATTGCATGTACACGTGCGTGCATACACTGGTGTGTTTTTCTGGCAAGAAGGTCCATAGCTTTTAACAGCTTCTCCTCAGGGTTTATGATCCCCCAAAATGTTAAGCATTGCTCTAGGCTTTGCTTGGTTCTGAAGATGATGGTTGGCCTCTTTCCATAAAGATGACTCCACCTTTTGGAACTCAGGAGTGGATCCTGAGGCCTGGATTCCACCTTCTTGAAGAGGGAGTGAGGATGAGTTTGGGGGTACAACAGCAGCAGAATCATCAGGCACGGGGACTCTGTACCAGGCAGAGCTGTGGCTGCCTCTAATCCAGATGCAGTGACAGAGTGCCTTCCTCATTGCCTCATTTTTCCTATTGTGACAGCTCGCTATCTACTTTTCCCTGTCACCCTGGTGACAGCCTTCTAATGATGAAGGCAGCATCAATGTCATATAAATTCCTCCAGAACCCCAGGGTCTGGAAGGCGATTAAGTTCAGGAAGTTGGAAACCAGATGCTCCACACTGCACACCAGGAAGAACAAAGCCTTCGGAATATAAAAAATCTTAGTTCAAATCCTGCGTCCGACTCTTCTTAGCTGTGTGACCTTGAAAAAATTAGTGAACCTCTCTGACTGTCAGCTTCAACACTGTAAACTGAAAACAATACCTTGCAGGGTTATCTTGAGGATTAAATGTAATAATGCTGGTAGAGAAAATGGCATCGTGTCTGGCACACAGTGGGCACTCAACAAATGAGTCCCCTTTCCCAGCAGGCATGAGTAGGATGTACACACCTCTACCATCTGCTGCACCACTGCAGTATCAAAGAGAAAGGGGCTCCCCAGGAAGGGCTGCCTGGTAAGATGGGAATGGCAGTCAGAAGCCATTTCCCCCTACACACTGACCAGATTCTTCCAACCCTCACGGCATACCCACGTCTCTTCTTCATGAAGTTGCCCTCACAGCGCTCCTCCCTGACATCTCAGCGCCCATCTGCATCATGCAGCCTCCCCTCCATCTCTCTCCTTTGACAAGAGGCTGCTTGCTCTCCTTCCTCAAAAGGCAGACCCCCTTGGCTGCCTTCCAGTGTCCTCCCTAATCCGTCACCTCTCCTGGTCCTCCCCTCCTCTTCTTTTCCCCCTGCAATATATAGGAGTGGCTGTTTTCTTTAGAGCTTTCAGGTCTTTGAACCTGTTCTTCTGGAATGTCCTTTCATTCTCTGTTTGGGGAGCTCTAATTATCCTCTAAGTACCAGCTCAATTGTCAGCTCCTTTCTGACGCCTTCCCGCCCTGCTTTTGCTCCTGCAGCACCTACCCTAGCTTAGCAGAAGGTGTGGTGGCCTCTCTAGACTGAGCTTCTTACCAGCAGGGGCTGCATGCCTCTCCTTCATCCTGGCATCCCCCTTGCCTGGCGCAGGGTCTGTATATGGTGAGTGCCTAATAAACTTGGCTTGGAGTAAAAGAACAAATGATGTGGTTCTCCATGGCTGGCAGTGGGTTCTCTCTTTACAGAACCTTCCTGTAGGCTGGGTTCAGTGATCACTCCTGCACTCTGGAAGGTTGAGGTGGGAGGATCCTTTGAATTCAGGGATTTGAGACCAGCCTGTACAAGAGCAAGACCCTATCTTTATTTTTTAAAGAAGTTTCCTGTAAACCTGGCAGTCCCTCTCAAGGGTGGCTAGCTTGGTCCTGCTGAACGGGCCTAACCACATGTGTGGATGAGACATGTGTGCAGCAGGGTGATGCTTAGAGGGCTGATGTGCTCATCCCATGTGGATTCTGTACTTGTCTACTCCAAGCCACGAGGCCAGGCAGAGAGGGCTTCTGCCAATCATTCTAGGAACTTTTGCCACCTTGCACCTGTGCAAAGAAGGGGAGAGGATGAACACAGGGTGGGGATGAGGAAGGGAATCCACAATCATGAATTGCAGCGTTAGGTCTAATTCTGATGAGACTGGTATCCTGGAATCATTTTACAGATGAGGAAACTGAGATGACTTGCTTGCCCAGAGCCACACAAGAAGTTGCATAGAGCTTAAATTGGAGCCGGGTTAGCCCAGGAATGGGAGTTCTTATCTTTATAAGATTCTGCCTTCTGCAGAAATCACAACACCCAGGGGAAACAGGAACTAAAAAAGACTCTTCCTGAAAAACTGTGTGTGTGCTCACACAGACACTATTTCTCCTTAAAGAATAGAGAATGCGGCTCAGCGCCTGTGGCTCAATCAGCTAAGGTGCCAGCCATGTACACCTAAGGTGGCAGGTTCGAATCCCCAGCCCAGGCCCACCAAACAACAATGATGGCTGCAACCAAAAAATGGCTGGGCGTTGTAGCGGGCGCCTGTGGTCCCAGCTACTTGGGAAGCAGAGGCAGGAGACTCGCTTGAGCCCAAGAGTTGGAGGTTGCTGAGCTGAGATGTCACAGTACTCTACCCAGGGGGACAGCTTGAGGCTCTGTCTCAAAAAAAAGTTACAGTGTGAGCAGAGAGAAGGCTAAACAAGTTCAAAAGTTCCAATTTAGGAGACATAATTAAGACAATCACACCAATGATTAAAATCAGAGAACCAAGAGGAAAAACAAGCTTAGGAAAAAAGATGAGATTCATTTGGGATACATAAATTTTGATCTATTTTGAGGAACCTACAGAACATTACAGAGAGATCCTCAGCAGGTAGCTGAAGGATGGAATAGATACACTTGGGAAAAATCGATACATAAATTCTTAAGTTGAATTCATGTGAATGAATGATGGTTTTTGTTAACCTAGGTGTTACATTAAGTTACATGTTTGCTCTGTGATTATTCTTAGATATTATATACTCTTCTGTTCTATGATCAATTTCATAAGAAAAACATCTAAAGAAGAATACTACGACTCTGAACAACATGCACTGTAACAGGATAAGGGGCCAAAGACAGATGCCTGGAAAAAGCACTAAGTCAAGAGATCAGAGAAAGTTGGCAGAGCGTTAAGGAGACTAAGATGAAATAGTCAAAACTAAAAGTGCCACCCGATGAGACCACTGTCTAGGAAATCAAGAGAACTTTCTGAAGGTCAACATAGCCAAATGCATCTTAGCAAGTGTTTTCAGCAGAACGGTAGGCACAGAAGCTGGAAATAATGGGAAGGAGAGAGAGAGATGGAGAGGAGATAAAAACTTAGTACCAGGGTCTCAAGGAGCATTCTGGCAAAGTAAATAGAAAAACAAAGTGGTAGCTAGAGGGCCCTATAGGATTGATAGAAAAAGTTTTGTACTTTAAAAAAAAAAAAAAATCAGAGAAACTCGAGACTATTTCAGATACAGTAAGTGTGAGAAACAGGCTGAGTGTGCTTGCTCACACCCGTAATCCTAGCACTTTGGGAGGCCAAGCCAGGAGGACTGCTTGAGCCCAGGACACAAGATAAGCCCAAGCCATAGTGAGATACCATCTCTACCAAAAATAGAAAACATCAGCCAGGTGTGGTGGCCTGAAAAGGTAGTCACACCTACTGAGGAGGCGAGAGCAGGAAAGTTCCCAGAGCCCCAGGAGTTTGTGATTTCAGTGAGCTATGGTGATGCCACTGTACTCTAGCTGGGGTGACAGAGTAAGAATCTGTCTTAAAAAAATAAAAATAAATAAAAGATACACACACACACACACACACACGTGTATATTTAACAGCAACTTGAATAAGCTCTGAGCAAATTCCACTTCAATCAGAATTCTATCTATATAGACTAAAAATTATAACTTTTTAAATACAACTTTAATAGATAAAATTTTGAGTAAATTATACATACAATTTCTTCAAAGCAAACATGCTGCTTTTAAAAGCAAACTAAAATAATTCTTAGCATTTTGTCTACTCTAACATATTGCAGATAAAGAATATCTTTTTCTGGTTAGCCCATTTATGCAAATCTGAACTATAACTCATTTTCTTCCTGATAAATATTACTAAATTTCTTACAGTCAAGGTAGGAAAAGGTCATCAGGACAATATATCAAACTGCTTCAGCAAAAGAAAATAAAGTACAATGAATCTTACCCATACAATAACTTATACTGGCTGAGAAAAAGGAAAAGAATATTGTAGAATATTGATTCAAGTTACTATAATGGAACACCAACATCAACACCAAAAATTTTAAGATATCAATAAAAGGCTCGGTGCCTGTGGCTCATTCGGCTAAGGTGCCAGCCACATACACCTAAGGTGGTGGGTTAGAATCCTCAGCCTGGGCCCGCCAAACAACAATGATGGCTGCAACCAAAAAATGGCCGGGCGTTGTGGCAGGCACCTGTGGTCCCAGATACTTGGGAGGCTGAGGCAGGAGACTCGCTTGAGCCCAGGAGCTGGAGGTTGCTATGAGCTGCGATGCCATGGCACTCTACCCAGGGGGATAGCTTGAGGCTCCGTCTCAAAAAAAAAAAAAAGATATCAATAAAAACTTGACATTTTTAATATTATTAAGCTATAAAGAAATACTTCTACAGTTTCATTCAGTTCTATCCAATCACACATCTTTATTGAAGCTTCGAGAATTTAAATTATTCTCCAAAATTACCTCAGAAGTAAAGCAGGTGCTTGTCTCATATACCCTTGATCTAAGGCAGAATCTTTAAAGTTACTGTCACCTTAAGAACTTCAAAGCTGTTTCAGTCAGTTATGAAATTAAAAACATACATGGTAACTCAAACACTAGTTAATCCAATATACACTCAATGTATGATTACTAAATAAATGAATGCTGGTAATCTTTACATGTAAACTTTACTTATTTTATTAACATGTACACGTCGATTAAAAAATGGCCATCTCTCTCCTACTTCTTCTCTCCCAGTCCTAAAGTTCCCAAAGATACAGTTTGCCTACTTTTCCTTTAATTTCTACCTCCTACTAAGTTATAAACACCTCTAAGGGAAGAGCTTTTTCTTACTCATTTTTGTTTCTCTCAGGAACCTATTTTGCTCATACTAGATTACTTCATAAAAGTAGACTAATAACCAACGAAGTCTTGTAAAAATAAGTAAAATTACATCACAATTTTTTGTATTTTAACATTAAAATTATATCATACAAAACTACAGCTGACCCTTGAACAATGCAGAGGTTAGGAGTGCCCACTTGCCATCAGTCAAAACTCTGCACAGAACTATTGATTCCCCAAAAACGTAACTAAGCTTATTATCATCTTTACTATTCATTAAAATATACTATTCAGTAAATAGTTTATTTACTATTCATTAAGTGGAAGTAGATTATCAAAAGGTCTTCATCCTCATCATCTTCGCATTAAGTAGGCTGAGGAGGAGGAGGAAGAGAAAGGGTTGGTCTTGTTGCGTTAGGGCTGGCAGAGTCAGAAGAACCACCAAGTATAAGTGGACCTATGTAGTTCAAACCCCTGTTGTTCATGGGTCAACTGTGTTTTCTTATTTTATCTCCCTTCCCATTTCTTTTTTTTTCAGAGACAGCGTCTCCCTGTATTGCCCAGGCTGGACTCCAACTCCAAGATCAAGCAATCCTGCCTCAATCTCCCGAGTATGTATTTTATTATTTTAAAGGCACTGGTGTCATGGCAAGAACATAACACTGTCTATCTATAACCTCTACTCACCTAAACCATGAACTGTGTTGTAGTCTATGTCTGTCCCATATACATACGCACCAAAATGAGCAGACGCTATCAGGAGGCCACCTGAAAAAAAAAAACAATCACAAAATTATGACGACTTATTAACCAGAAAGTCCCCGAGTCCTGTTCCTTACCGTATTTAATTTGATTCAGAGCCTTACAAACTAGCTGCAGGCAGAGTTCCCTGGAATGACACTGAGCCTGGCCATCTTTACCAAGCCTCAGAACTGAATGAACAAACCCCTAAACTTTATTCACTAAACTGGTCACAAAGTAGGGGATTAATGTATGCCCTGGCATCATTACTTTAAATAGCACTGCTTAGGGAAAATTATCTGTGTTTTGATCAAAATAATATATATTTAGATATTTCCTTATTTTGAGAGGTCTATGCAAGAGTTTATAAAAATAAGAACATAATACTGCTTATACAAAGAGCTAGCAATAAATTCTGACAATTGGGCTCCTTTCTCCCTGAAGTTACAGTTTTACATAACTAAAGAAGGCATAATTAATATGTGAAATATCAGTTCTTACACAAGTTAAAATATTAGGACATATTTTAACTTTTGTAAGCATTAACTATTTTATCCCAGTTACTCCTATAACCAGTCAAGTATCTCCTGTATCAAACTGTAAATATATATTTCTGCATAACAACCATCAAATGCATATAAAAATAATCAGTACAATTATTTTTGCCTACTTAGTGCTGCAACTAAAAACAATTATCCCAGTAAAGTTGACAAAGTAATTTGACAGACGTGACCAGCTCACACATGAAGGAAAATCCTAATAAAAATTAAAGTAACAGTGAAACTCTTTAAAATAAAAGGTAATGGTATTTTTAAATTATTTCAGAAAAAAATTTCACAAGGTTTAATAAATTTTTAATAATTGTGCTTTATATGAAACTTCACTTTTTAAAAAATCATTGTAATTAAGAGGCTTTTAGTGCTTGGGCAAGTCCTAATTAGCTATACTACAGAAAGGTCAGTCAAGTTGAAATCATAATTATATTCTTAGACTATAAAATGCACCATCTTGGACAAGGGAAAAAAAAAACCTAGGGCTCTATTCCTTACATCCTTTTGAAACATAACTCAAAATAAAGATGGGTAGTGTCTCCAGAAGGTCAAGATCTGTAAGTGAATGGTGTTCCTTCCATAGCCGTTTAAACCACAGTCTGATAACATGTACTTAAAAATACTTTGCTCATGACAATACTGTAACTGACTAGTTCCCGTAAGAGCCCATGAAGAAGAGAAATGGAAGACTAAAAGCACAGCAGAAACCAAAACCTAGGCCCTCTCATACTAACTACCGAAGGCATTTATGTAAGAGGGAAGGTTGAAAAAAAAGTCCTCATAATTCTTGCTCTGAAATGCAACAGTCCGTATTTAGGAAAGGCAGTGTATGCAATGACTTGAACAGTCACAAAGTCACTTTACCCAAATTATGAGGAATTACTACAATTCTGCCAATTAAGGCAGATACTCACCTAGAAGAACTAGTTGTCAAGGGGAACAGAAAAGCTTTCCTGTGCTTCCTTAAACAGAACCTTATCCACTGGGTTAGAGTGAGTTTTGAGAAGACCCAATTTACAGTACAACTGCTGAAAGGAGATGAATAATCTGTTAGACTACATCTGATAGTTAACTTTGTGCCTTTTAAGCTTTTAATTTTTAAAAATAAAATCAAATCATAATAAATTAGCTTCTCTGAACTATCACGGGATAATCACTATTTAGTCATCTAGTTGTTCTTTTGATTAAGCTGGAGCTCTTTTTGTATTTAGTTATACCTCAGCTTGAGTTTTCTTGGAAGCTTTTTGGTGGAAGGAAGGACACCACAAATGGAGAGTGAAGTGTCAGGGAGCCAGGTGAGGTGACTCACTCACTTCCTTTATGCTATCAAAAGTGAAAATGTGGCGTATGGCTCTAGACCAGCAACTCAGTGTTTGAATTTTCCATCACTTAAATAGTAACCACTTTAAGTTTAGGGGAGTATCTTATAGGCAAAGGGATACAAGAATAAACAAGATTTGTTCTGTAATACAGAAATTAATTCATGATTTTCATCTTTAGAGGGCTAAGTGGAAAGCTTTACCAATGTGGGGAAAATGAGAGACTGAGCTTTGGTTTTGCTGAGAGAAAGGAAGAAAATTTTTTAAAAAAATGGTAATATCATTGCATCTATCTTATGCTTTCTTTTAAAAAAGAACTCTACTCATTAAATTAAAAGGATAAACAAAAGAGCCCTGTTAGAAAATAGGAATCCTGCAAGACCAACTATGAGACTCAGGAAGGGGGAACTACAGAGAGAACTAGAAGAAAATGGGAAGTGGAGGATACTACCCAGGCCCCCAGAGGTCCAGCATCTCACTCTCACAGGCTTCTCTTTTCCTCCCATAGCCTCCTCCCAGTACCAGCACAGTCCGCTTCCCAACACCTTACTTGTGTGCCCACTATTGGGCTATGACAAAATTTCAAAAGAAGCTACATTCCTTGCCTTACACCTTCGGGTCACTGAGAGTAGACAAGGCCCAGGAACACACATATCTCTCCCTGGTGCCTTCTCATTACTACTGGAGAGGGCGTGAAAATGGAGCTAAAGCTGCACAGCTTTACATCACCTGAGGCAATCAGCACACACTTGCACAATTACTCTAATTATAAACAAAGAATTAGACTTTTCAGTATTAAGCTTTAATTTTCCTATGTGTTGCTAAAAATTTGCCAGTAATTGCATATTACTAATATCTTGGAAATGAGCCTACAAAAGGACTAGAAAATGAATTCATGGTCAAATTCTTCCACATCACCATTTACTATTAGCTCTATCTAACATCTTTCAACAAAAAGCCATCTAAGTCTTTATCAAAATAATAATGATAAAGACCTAGGAACATTAGGTACATATAATACACCTCACTTAGTTCTCACAATATCTTACTATCACCATTGTACAAATAATGGAACTGAGATTGAGACAAGTTCAGAATCTTGCCTAATTCACACAGTAATTTGTCAAGCTTTAATTCACTCTATTTGCTCTTTTCTTTATATCATACTACTTCCTTTGGAGTCAGCACCCATGGAAATAAATATACATTAACTTGCTGATTAGATAAACAAAAAGAAGATCTGCTACTAAACAAATTATATTAAGTTAGTAAAGCTGTACACTCAGTTAATAACAGTTGTATGCCAGTCCCAAGTGTGGCACCATATCACAAGCAGGTGTGCCATTACAAGTATTCAGTAAATTCATGCTGATGATTCCTTTAGCCAAACTCATATGTGAAGAGTAGTACTTCCTATACTGAGAGCTGATCCAATGGTATGTATCTTCCCCCTTAGGAAAGTAGAAATGCGCTTTAAAAACAAATCTTACTAAAATGAAAATCAATGTATTTATAAAATAGAAAGGAAATGTGTTTCTGTTACATTCCAAGTAACAGTAGCAAACTCTCTAAAAGAAAAAGGGAAAGTATCCAGGCAAGAAATATTCCTTTCAGTTTCCCAGAAGCTTCCTACCCTACTCACAAGACATCAGGAGTCAATGAATAATATACTTGAGAAATTATATAAATTTCAGTTTGGGACCTTTAAAATGGAAAAGGGATAGATGAGCTTGAACTTTTTTCTTTAAATACTAAAAAAGGAAACTGAAAGAAAAAAATACCAAATAATTGGTAAAAAACTATGGCCAAGGAGGAGGGCTCAGGGCCATGTATTTCTCCAGTCCTTCAGAAGGTACTACCCATAAATGAGGCAAAAGGCCCAAGGGAGAAGAGGTGAAACTGTCCTAGTCACAATTTTTGGCTATTACTAGTTTTAAAACAAAAGTATCGAAAATTCACTAATATCCTAAACCTATGCTTAAACAATAAACACTAATTGTGAAAATGTAGTTTAGCACCATCTCTGCAAAGACTCCCCCTCTCATATACAAATAGTCAGATGATCAAAATATACTACCACTGTGAAAGCTGCCCTAAATTAAATAGAAGCCAGTCTCCTTGTCCATCCTGACACTAAAGATTCACATTGACTTCTGTGAAGTTAGAATTTCCTATATTACATATACCTAACCTCATCTACATTAATGGAAAGAAATGTCACCTATACTGACAACCATTTTTAAACTCTATGGTCCAGTCTACGCATGTGCGTGCATATTAACCGTGTTGTACTTGTATGTATTATTCTCATTTCACAGAAAGTTTTTGTAGAAGAAGATTAAGGATTGAAAAATGGCTTTAATATTTGGAAAAATGTAAGTCAGATCCACTCTTCACATCTTAAGAAAATACTCTCAGTCAGTGGAGCACTAGTGTGATTCTAGTACTTTGGGAGGCTGAGGCCAGGAAATTGATTAAGGCCAGGCGTTCAAGACAAGTCTAAGCAAAATGGAAACTACCAATATCCAAGTATAGGAGATTGTTTGAATAAATTACTATATGTATACCCACACCTATGGAACAAAATTAATTACAAAGAATAATGGCTATGAACTGATAGAAAGTGATTTCCAGGAAGTATCATGAAGGGAAAAAGCAAAGTTAAAACCAGCACAGTATGCTACATTTTGCATAAGAAGTAAAAATTTAAAGAGTGTGTGTGTGTTTGTATATGTATATATCTGCTTATCCATTAAAAAGAAACACAGGAAGAATCAACTAGAAAACAATGAAGCTGGTCACCTAGTAGGGATTGGGGGAAAGGATAGAAGATATAAAAACAAAGTGACACCTCTGAGTTCACCTTCTGGAATAGTTCTAACTTTCAAAAACAAGTTAATCTTACACATAGTACATATTAAAAACAAAAGCAAATCAGTAAGGAATGGGGAAGGGGGAGATAAAAACCTAAACATTGGCTGGGTTCAGTGGCTCATGCTTATAATCCTAGCCCTGTGGGAGACCAAAGCAGGAGGATTGTTTGAGGCTAGGAGTGTTGAACCAGGAGTAACATAGTGAGACCATGTTTAAAAAAGAAAAAGAAAAATTAGCTGGCATGATTGTGCACACCTATAGTCTCAGCTACTTAGGAAGCTGAGGCAAGAGGATCACTTGAGCCCAGGAGTGGAAGTTACTGTGAGCTATGATGCCACCACTGCATTCTTGCCTGGACAGCAGACTGTCCATTTACTTTGTATTTGTAACCCAAATATGAATTGAATATGAATGCAATTATTCCAGGGAGTTAGTAAGTAGTAAGATTTGTTCCAGTTTGCGCTCAATTTTTGTTTTTCAAGGCAGGTCTTTTACAAATAATGCTTGCGATGATTAACTTTACAAATATATGTGTATACCTCTGTAATATTTATATGCACTTACACGTGCACACACACAGTATGCAGGAATACATGCATGTGTGCATATATACGCACTTCTATGCATTTTTGTATATACAAGGATTGTCCAGAATGTATCCAGCCATGTAATCCAAAAAAGAGAAGCCTATATGGCCAGATATGTTCCGGGCAGCCCTTGTATACACACATACACATCTCCTAGCTTGCCTAGTGAAAGGATCTAAAACCCAGATACTGATCTCTAATACTATCTCTTCACTAAAAGAAACACTGGTTCCTGGGGAAAAGGATTAATGGCAAGGCTTGAACAGGTAGAAGAGAATCCAGTAAGTAAGTAAATGCTCAAAACAAACAAAAAAGATAAAAACATGTCAGACAATGGATTTAATGTGAAAGGGCTCTCACTGGGCCAATTTGGGACAATTTGAACAACCAAATAATTAAGGAATATAATGAATAATAGGCCACTGGGGGGGGAAAAGTGGGAACCCCTAATTCAGATGAACAATAAATAGATAAGTGAATATGTGGAAGAGAAGAAAGGGCTCATGCTTACAATAGAATGAGGATTACTGGTAACTAGAGGGAGTGCTAGAGCTGGAAGATTATCCCTTTGAAACCATCACTGGTTTAGCCAAGAATCGTCAATGGATACTAAACCTGACGACCTGACAAAGGTAGGGGAGACTGGGGTAAAGAACAAAATATTAACATAGCTTTTATGTGCCTCCACCCCACAAATTGCTTAATAACTACAGGGAAAAAAACAGTAATCACAGTAGAAAAATCAAACACTACTTGACTGTCTCGTCAAAATTAACATTACAAGGTAGGGGTAATGAGAAGGATACAAAACACTGATGTCATAGTCTAGCTCAGAAGTATAAACTAAATTGAATCATGAGGAAATATCAAACAACCCAAAATAAGGAACATTCTAGATAAAAAATAAGGGAGGAGAGATAGCATTCTTCAAAAGTATAAATTTAATTTAAAAAGAAAAGTCTTTGGCTTTGTTCCAAACTGAAGAGATCAAAGAAACACTGACAATAAAATATAATACCCGATCCTACACCAAAGAGGGGAAAAGACGCTATCAATGACATCATGGAGCCAATTAACAAACCAGAATATGAATATTATGGTAGTATATTAATATATTTACTAACATTAAAAATTATATTATATTATATAGGAAAATATATCCTTAAGACATGCATATTTGAGAGTAAAGGGATATAATGGATGCAATTTCAAATGATACACAAAACAAAATATTAGGTATTTAAATAGAAAAAAATGATAAGGCAAATGACGCCAAATGTTAATAATATCTTGGGCTGGATTAAAGATACATGGATGGTCTTTGCTCTATTTTTATACTTACAACTTTTCAATAAGTTTAGTATTATTTCCAATAAGAAGTTTAAAACGCGGATGGGATACATTTAGGATAATGAGGATGGGAAGGAAAAGAAGAGGTAGTATGTTGGGGATGGACTATATGGAGATACTAGTACAGTGGGAGAAAAATGACTCACAGATGGATTAATTCAACAATAACAAATATGGGAGATCATTCCACCAGTTAGAAACTTCAAATCCATACTACTTCTTCCTAATATCATATGTGGTTACATTCCTCAAGTTAAAGAGTATGACCTAATAGTTGGCTGGCAGATCTTAAAGCAGAGAGAGGCAGCTCTCTAACAGCGTTAAGACCATGAACTCTGGGCCGGGTATGATGGTTCACACCTGTAATCCTAGCACTCTGGGAGGTTGAGGAGGGTGGACTGCTTAAGTTCAAGAATTCAAGACCAGCCTGAGCAAAAGTGAAACCCATCTTTACTAAAAATAGTAAAACTGAGGCAAGAGGATCGCTTGAGCCCAAGTTGGAGGTTGCCATCAGCTATGACACCACAGTACTCTACCCAGGGCAACAGCTTGAGACTCTGTCTCAAAAAAAAGGAAAAAAAAAAAAAAAAGAGCATGAGCTCTGGAGTTAATACTGCTTGAGTCTGAATCCTATAAAACGTATATGCTGTATAACCTTGGCCAAGTCACTTAACCTCTCCATGTGCCATAATTTCCAAGAAAAATTTTAAAATATCTCCATGTTAGCTGTTATAAGAACTAAATCAGATATAACATTAGAGTACATAGCAAAATACCTGACACATTCACTGGTCAACAAATGTTAGCGGTGCATCATCAACGCTCAAAGGGAAAGATGGCTACAGGAGAGGCTCTAGCCACAAACAGAACCATGGTGGGTTTGGTCAAACAAATCTATTAGTAAATGTGAGTACTCCTTGGGTATGGGCAAGATTAAGCAAGTGGAAGGAGGAAAAAGTCTTCAGGCTCAGTGCCTGTGGCTCAAGTAGCTAAGGCGCCAGTCACATACACCCAAGATGGCAGGTTGGAATCCAGCCCAGGCCCGCCAAACAACAATGACAGCTGCAACCAAAAAATATATAGCCAGGCGTTGTGGCGGGCACCTGTGGTCCCAGCTACTCAGGAGGCTGAGGCAGGAGACTCGCTTGAGCCCAAAAGTTGGAGGTTGCTGTGAGCTGTGATGCCACAGCACTCCACCCAGGAGGACAGCTTGAGTCTCCTGTCTCAAAAACCCAATGAAGGGCACACAATCCTGCTTTAGTGGCCTGCAGACCACTGATACCTCATCACTTTTCCTATTCCCATACTTATCTATAAGCCTTCACAAACCACATCAAAAACAGAACACATGAACTACTTTGTACCCAAATATATGGTTATTAATTTAAAGGATGAATACATATTTTATCTTGTCATTTGAGTATCTCTCCCACTCAAGATTTCCTATTTATATAAACTATACAGCTTTATAACACTTCTACAATGTGTGACATTATAAGTTTTTCTGCTATTACAAAAAAAAGAAAAATTGGATGTATGCTCCCCTCTAGTGGTTTACTTGGAATAAAACCCACAACTTCTGTCTGCATAATCTCTGAAGTGGCAAAAGTGTTAAATAACAAGCATGTGGTTGCCTCTTAGCCACTACCCAATGATAATTAAAAGATTATTCTGTACATTTAATCTTTTAACCCAAATATTACTATGGCCTTCACTAATATAAAAGCAACATCTCCATACTAGCTTGACAATTAAATAAAAATACCTGTTCCAACAAATGGATCAAACACAATATCGTTTGCTTTCACTTTTCCATGATTAGCCATGATGAATGATAATCCAGCATCCATGCTTGTATTTCCAATGAAATGTCTCTTTTTGACACTGTATGACTCAATAAGCTCTCTCTGTCCATCTGCAATCTACATCAGAGATATTTATCAAGTTAGTATAACCATACAAAACAAATTTAAAATAATCATTCATGGTAAAATCATAGTATCTTATTAACAAAAACTTCTTTCTACCTCTACTGCTCTAAACTTGTTCCTTAAAAATAATATGATTAGGGTCATTATGGACAAAACCTTTCATTTCTTAAGGTCTTTCCATTTACTTTGTATTTGTAACCCAAATATGAATTGAATATGAATGCAATTATTCCAGGGGGTTAGTAAGTAGTAAGATTTGCCCCTTTCTTTTTCCTCCAAATTATCACAAATCACAGCTTCCATTGACTCACAGCCTTAAGGAAACGGGCAGAACTACTTTACAATAATCATATTTCTTTTCAGAATGGAAGATCTAGATTGGAGTTCTTCACAAAGGAGATCTCTTAACTATCACAACATTTTGTCTTATCTCTACTTTATGAAAAAAGCAGTGCAGATATTTGAAAAGTCTTATTTTAATATTTCCAGGTATGTCACCTCCTCCCTAAGCCCTATATCGAACAAGTCTCTTGTATGTCATAGGACGCTCTGGGGAAAAAGAAAAAAAAAATAATAATAATCATAAACTGATTTTTATCTGTATAGTGGTTCTGACTTTTCAGCTGATCTAAAGTACTATATAAAAATCAAATACAAAGACATTTAGCTTTTACAGAAACAAACTGAAATAGGTAAAGAGAATACTTACTTACCCATCTACCAAAATAAATATTAAGTGGATTTTCAGGGATGCAGTTTGGGTCCAAACCATAGTCCTCCAAAACAGAGAATATATGTTGTGGCTTCTTTAAATTCACTTTTCCTTCAAATGGCAGAAATTCAAGTGCCTAGAAAAGAGAAGTAATTCTAATGTCCTATAAAAATTTACAAAGAACAATAGTGCTTATCTAATCACGCCTATCCTGTAAGTTTAATAACAGTATAAAATAAAATAAAACATGAAAAACACTCAGAACAAGACATGGTAAACAATAAGCACTTCAAAGACATTAGGTATTCTTTTTTTTTTAGAGACAGAGTCTCACTTTATCACCCTTGGTAGAGTGCTGTGGCATCACAGCTCACAGCAACCTCCAACTCCCGGGCTTAGGCAATTCTCTTGCCTCAGCCTCCCAAGTAGCTGAAGCTACAGTCATCTGCCACAACGCCCGGCTATTTTTTTTTGTTTCATTTGGCCAGGCCTGGGTTGGAACCCACCACCCTCGGTATATGGGGCTAGCGCCCTACCCACTGAGCCACAGGTGCCACCCAATTTTAGGTACTCTTATATATCAACAATGGCCAGACTACATTAATTGTATACGTTTTTTGTTTTTGCCAAATTCACTTACATCTATTCGCTTGACTTTTTCTTCTTGTGTCAATGTTTTATTAAATGTGTGGATCTTTATTTTATACGTAGAGTCTGAATGTAGAAATGGAACCTAAAATAAAAACAAATGTATTTTTTAAGTTTAGTAATTCTACAGAATCTGTATATATGCCTATATAAAACCACATTTCACTACGCACCATCTTCTCCACAGGGTAATTTTTAAGAGAACTGTACAGCTCTTCAGGAGATTTTCCATGACCCCATAGTTCAAAAATAGACCTAGGAAATAAATGATTGGTACTAACCTCAGTAAAGAACTCAGTTCACAGAGTGATTAATTAATACATTAACAATTACTTTATAAATTCTTTATGCCCATTCCACTAAAACTATTATTACCTATTTTTTCTAAACTATAAATGAAAAATCTGCATCTTGAAAACAAATATAATTTAAATCCAAACCATACACAGAAGGTGACCCGTACACAGAAAAAAAGGAAATTCAATGTAAGTCAAGAGTTTTTCAAGTTTTCATCATTTTGTTTTTGTTTTTGTTTGAGAGTCTATGTTGCCCTCAGTAGACTGCTATGGCAGCATAGCTCACGGCAACCTCAAACTCCTGATCCTCTTGTCTCAGCCTCCTAAGCAGCTGGGACTACAGGTGCCTGCCACAACATGGGCTATTTTTAGAGATGGGGTCTAGCTCTTGCTCAGGCTGGTCTCAAACTCCTGACCTCCAGCAATCCATCTATCTTGGCCTCCCAGAGTACTAGGATTACAGGCTCTATTTTTATACTGTAACAAATGATGTCATAAAATCATTTTGTTATTTACTGAAATGGGTAAAAAGCTGCAGAAAAATCGGACGGTGCCTGTGGCTCAAAGGAGTAGGGCACCGGCCCCATATGCCAGAGGTGGCGGGTTCAAACCCAGCCCCAGCCAAAAAAAAAAAAAAAAAAAAGAAAAGCTGCAGAAAAATCTGTTTCCCTATCTCCTCTACTATACAAAAAGAATAAAAATTAGACTAAAATGCTACTGTTAATATTTAGCTATCATTTAGTAACACTTAGTAACTAAATTACTCAAAATATTAAGATCTAACAAGGTAGGTACCTAGTGCTTGCTAGATTTCTCACTCTTTTTGTGTTATGCTCAAAATATTTCATGTTAAAAATAATTACAATTAATTTTCAATCCCTGAACTACCAAAGAAAATTTTGAATTTAAATTAGTTCCTAAAAAAAGTCTATTCTCCTTCTAGTACAACCAAAGTTACAATTAGATTGTGAATTTTATCCTTTGAAAACAAATCCCTCCTTTTCTATCTACTGAATTTACAGAGACCTTTACAATAATACTACTCTTACTCAGCTATCACTGAAGGTATATCGACACAAAATATACAGAGAACAAATAGCAACCAAGGAAATTATTATAAGTATTACACAACTATTAACTGTACCATTAATCGAACATATGCATCAGAGGATATGCACTCTGAAAGAAGTATACAAATTCTTAGTACTTATTTAGCTACGGTACCTTAAACCTAATAAGCTGTACCTTGAGAATTCAGACACCTCTTATAGCCATGAATTTTTAATATGCTAATCCAAAATAGTAATTATTCAAAGGGTGTTTTTAGTTATGTTTCTATTTTCTAGTCATTTTTATTTAATAATAAGACCCATCAACAAGCTTCAGTTTAAAGGACTAACTATTTAGTGGTCCAGGCAGTTCTCAATAGGATAAAGTTAACTAAATATGGGACTGTATCCAATTCAACAACAGCAGTCATGTATGACAACATAAAGCATTGTTAACCACGTTAATAAAAGTAGACCTATGTAGATTTTTTTTTTTTTTGAGACAGAGCCTCAAGCTATCCCCCTGGGTAGAGTGCCCTGGCATCACAGCTCACAGCAACCTCAAACTCTTGGGCTCAAAGTGATTCTCTTGCCTCAGCCTCTCAAGTAGCTGGGACCACAGGCACCCGCCACAGTGCCCGGCTATTTTTTAGTTGCAGCCGTCATTGTTGTTTTGGAGGACCCAGGCTGGATTTGAACCCACCACCTTAAGTGTATATGGCTGGTGCCTTAGCCACTTGAGCCACAGGCACCGAGCCCTATGTAGATTTTTATTTGCATTATTTTATCAAATGTAATTTCTAAGGACAAGAAATTTTTTAGCAATCTGCCAAAACATTTAGGAAAAAATGCAGCTCAAAGATAACACTAGCTGTTCAATTTTTAAGATGCTAGTCAAAAATACAGGACAATTTAATTTTCAAATCTGATGACAGAAAATTTTTCAACAGTAGGAAAAAAATGAAAGAAAATGAAAAAAAGAACAGATGTCAATGATAAGATCCAGAAATATTCAGGGTAAAAGACAAACATCACTGCATCAATTCATACCAAGATGTGATAATAATTCCTTTCTCTAATAAATGAAACAGTAAAAAACACTATATGTCAGTCCCCACTTTTTGTCATCTTACACTTCACCAGTCTGCTCATTCAAATAAAAACCAACCATAAGCAAGGCCTTTCTAATACTCTGGTTATATTAAATATGCCATCTAGTCTATGTAAAAACATAGCATTTACATTCATACTATACTGCTACTTAATATGAAAGTTTAAAAAAACTATTCTAAAACAAGTGTTTCTACTTTTCCTCCCCTGAGATTGCTCACCCTGTTTCAGCAGGTAACTCTCCTGTTCCCCCACCACCACCCTGTGGCAAGTGCTGTAACTGCAACCTAAGGAGAGCTCTCTCCACACCACTCCTTCCTGCCAATACAGCAAAAGTCCATGCTCATTCCCGGGAGAATAGAAGTTTCTCTTACTTGGCACACACTGTCCGTTTCATTAAGTTTCTTGCAATTTCTTCAGAGGGAATGCTAAGAATCCAAAATGGTGACTGAAAGAAATAACAATATACAGCTTAATTTTAAGTGGCTACATGGCCTCATATGCTTTTATTCAAGATATCAAAAAGAAAAAAATTCCCATTTGCTACTTTCATGTAAGAATACTTGATTAGGATAATATAGTACAATTAAATTTAAATTTAGGGGTTTTTTTTGTTAAACTACACAAAAGGGCAAATACAAAATTAACCCTAAATTTAAATTTAATTTGCTGGCGTGTTCATTTATAGGGGCATTTATAAAAGTAAATGCCCTCTCACACTGTACTATATTATCCTATTTTGATTTTTTACTATTGAAGCGATTTTTATTTTGGTTAGAGTCAGATTGAGTATTCTTATATCCACAGTAAGTAGCATTATAACAGCAATAAAAGTACACAAAGAAAAAGACTGGAAGGCAGAATCCGCAAATTATAAGTTCTGTCAAGGAGGAAGGATTGGGAATGATTTTTTCTATCTCTATTTTCCAAAGTGTAGACTGACAAACTACAAATACAAAATGTAAACCTCCTATGTTCAGTCTTACACAATGAACAATTTCAAATTTTAAAATATTTTCCAATATAAGCCCAAAATTCAGCCAAATTATACACATCAACAGAAGACAGCCCTTATTTCAGTGGAAGGATAGATTGAAATTATGGCACAACTGTTCAATTAAAAATTAAAAACTAATAAAATAAATGAATGCTAGAATCTAAATTATTTTCCAAAGCCACAATTTTTCCATTGCCTCTAGAAACAAATCTCAGTAAGCACACAAATATGAATTTATAATAAGCAGTTCTTTTCAAATCCAAGGTTCTATTATAAGCATACTCATACAGTCTAATGAAAATTGAACTTACCTTTCCATAAGTTTCCTGACTGCTAGTGAACTGTCCTCCAAAAAGTGAAAGCAAAGACTTTATTTCCTATATGGAAAATATTATAGAAAGAGTACATTTTAATACAGAGAGTTCAAAGTCTACTAAGACAGACAGGCATAATATGACTCACAAAATCAAAAAAGTGGACTGATGATCTACTTGAAGAGGCATTTAAGTTTCAATATCAAACATAATTCAGGGTTCTGAAAAAAATGTAATATCATAACTATTTAAAAACTTGAGAAATTTGAGACAATAGGAAAGATGCCAAAGACCTGATCATAAAAGTCCTGATTTTGAAAAGAGAAAGAACAGATTGTAGAAACTACAGATTAGTAAATCTGACAATTGATCAATAAAAAAGAAATAAATAGCTAGACGGATAATTTGAGGATGTTTGGAAGTAAACAAATAAGTAGGGTGCATCATAATGGATTTAACAAATATGTTAACTTAATCTTCTTTCTGGACAAAGTTACAGAACTAGAAAGTTAATTAACTCAATAGATACTTTAAAAGCATCATGGAAAATTAAAATCTATTCAGATAGTGTCTGTATTCTCTGAAGCTATCACTTTATACTGATAAATACAAAATGACTACACAAATGTTATCATTCTTGATACTAACAACTCCTTAAATAACATAAAGCAGGTAAAATCCTACTACTCTGTGCAGGTCTTACGGAGAAGTAACCTAATGAGAGGTAAGTGTCCCCACTCAGGCTGCTGACAATCCCCTATTCTCCCAACCAGAAGGAGCTTTTAAAACCAAGCCCACCATGAGACACAGCTATTAAAAAGCAAAACGTATACCCAGAACCAGGAAGTTTCCAACTCCAAGATCATTTTATATTATAGCATGTTGTAAAATTAGCTTTCATTTAAAACATTCATGTACAACCAAGCTAAAATACCACTTTGCTGCACCTGAAATACAGTTAAAAATCAGCAACAGATTAAAACATAAAGATCCGAAGAGTTGAGGGGGAAAAAGGGATAGATTATCTGAAGTTGTATGACCTAGCATTAGTTCTAGTATCCAAACCTAAGCAGCCACTTAAAATTGAGAATAAACATGATAATCCAAGTTGCAAATTGAAAAGTAAAACATGTTTAAACTACTCCATCAACCTACTTGACAAAGCAAAACACAAGATTCTCAATAATTATATGGAAAATTCACCTTCCAGTTGAGAATTTTTCTACACTAGGAACAGAAGAGAATTTATATTGAACATTGGATAGAAAAATGTGGCATGATCTGGGGCACATATAATGCATTAATTCACATGAGCTTTTCAGTTATTTCAGCCTCTCTTTCATCCATACAGGTTGTTTCAGAATAGCAATAAAATTCAAGTGTATGAACTTTATTTTTAGTATAATAAGACAGCTGCCAACTAAAATTGAACCTAATTAACTCTAATATACGTAAAATTGGACCACACATTTCTAATCTCTCATTTTAATTCATAAAGGCAGCCTCTCATTACAGATTTCTTGACTACTGGTTCTACTGCCCAAAAGTACGTATTTTTTTCTTTATTTCAAAATTTTAATTCTTTTTCTATTATTTTAGTGGAGATGGGGAGGGAGAGTCTCACACTTACTCAGGCTGGTCTTGAACCCCTGAGCTCAAGCAATCCACCCGCCTCAGCCTTCCAGAGTGCTAGGATTACAGGTGTGAGCCACCATGCCCCGCCCCAAAAGCACAAACCATCCTTTTCACTGCCTTCCACAGATGAGATCCTATTTCATTCAACTCAACATATTAAGCAACTAATACATGCAAGACACTGAGCTACATAAAAATAAACACATATTTATCCTGGGGAGCAAAGACTAGGAAATTAAAATATTTAACCTCACAACTGAAATATGAGGTGGAAAGTCATACATGCTCTCAAAGAAGCAAAAGCAAAAGGTATGAGAGTGCAAGAGAGGAAATGATTACTTCAGGTTTAAAAGGATGTTTCATGGAAAGTGACTTAAGCCCTGAAAAACAAGAAGAATCCAAATAATGACAGAGGACTTCCACTTTCAGGGACGCAAACTAAGTAATTCAGTCTCTGTGAAAGAGACTCCAGCTAGAAAGAGTTGGAAAAGCCAGATCTTTACTGTAAGGCGTGGAAATATCAAGAATTACCACACAATGATCTAAGACAGGACAGAAATTCCAAGATGAGCCACATTTTCCCTAAGACATTTACTAACTCCAAAAGCAGATATGAGAGTCAACAGCGCTGCTGACAACCCAATGGAGGGAAAGACACACACACACAGGAAGGACAGAGCCACACATGGGGAAGAGAGACTTGAATACTACCCAGTTTAGATGAGGAGCCCCAAAAGCTACAGTCCTCGATAGCACGTGGGAATCAGAACACAAACAGAATTTAATGCCTGAAAATGAATTAAAGTGATTACTCATGCTCCTGTGTGGTCCCCCCATCCTCTTCAAGAGGATGTATATCACCCTAGGCCTGAAATTATTTCTTCAAATAAACGTTCAAATATAGCATATGGCACACATTTAAAAAAAACAACTCAGACCGAGCTCCCACCTTGCAGGCCACAGGCCACGGGTAGGGGAGTCTCCATGTGGACAGCCTCAGCCCGCCCAGGGTGGCCACGACTCAGGCTGCACTGCTGTGAGCCACCACCTTCTCCTAAAGAGGCATCCTGACTTACCTCCACACTTTCACACTGAAGAATGCAACACTTTGATTGCTTAAGGAATGTCACAAAAAAATCACAACATTCTGACATTTTTTGGTCATTGCAATCATCTTCTTGATGGGAAGATGAGAAAATGTTTGAAGAGGCTCGGCACCTGTGGCTCAATCGGCTAAGGTGCCAGTCACGTACACCTAAAGGTGGCGGGTTCGAATCCCCAGCCCCGGCCCGCCAAACAACAATGATGGCTGCAACCAAAAAATGGCCAGGCTTTGTGGCGGGCGCCTGTGGTCCCAGCTACTTGGGAGGCGGAGGCAGGAGACTCGCTTGAGCCCAGGAGTTGGAGGTTGCTATGAGCTGTGATGCCATAGCACTCTACCCAGGGGGATAGCTTGAGGCTCTGTCTCAAAAAATAAAAAAAATAAAAATGAAAACAGTTAAGTAAAAACCAAAAAAGGAAGACCAGTTCACTGGGAGTTTTACAGTGGAGGAAGAAAAGGGGCAGGTGGCTCAGTGTTTGGCCCTATAGCCTCTTCCACGGCACCTTTCATATGAAGGAGAGGGTCGGTGGGACAGGGATGAAAAGTAGGGAACCAAACCCAGGCAGATTTTTGGAGAAGCAGCAGGTAAAAGAGGTAAGTTCAAGTATTTCTCCCAGCACAGCCGGAGTCCCCATAGAAGGCACTCAGAGGTGACAGGGACTTAAATGGTGCTAGTCCTATCCCATCCCAACCTCTTACCCGACCCATCGCAGCATTCAGCAGAACTTGGGATGAAGGGAACAGTTTTGTGGCAGGGTTCTGACCCACCCCCACCCCCAGGATTTTTGGGAGTCCAGCAACGTTGGACACCTATGAGGAGAGAGCATCTACAGGAGAGGTTGAGGCCTAGGGCACCTGGAGTGTCTCTCTTCCCGCCTGCTGGGAGGCATTCCCAGGAGCCTGGGGTCTGGAATGAGTTATAAAAGTTGTTCCTGTATCAAACACTGTCCTGCTTGGCGAGAAGTGTCACTGGTACTCGGGAAGCTGGAGACAGAAGCTTCCCCTCCCTTAAGCATCTGACAAGGAGGGGAGGACCTGACAGAAATGCTATTTGCTGGGCCTGGGCAATAGGCTGTGGGGATGAATCTCAGCAGTTTCCTGGGGCAGGAGGACATCTTGAATCAACGGATGGTTCTAAATTTCTTTGAAGGTTGGCCTATTTGATGGTCTCAGGGCCAAACACCATCTAATGAGATGCTGACACTCTGAAGAGACCCTCTGCCTGAAGAACACTTGGCCCCTGATGATCTCTTCATCGTGCTCAAAAGGGATATCTCCACACGCAGTATCATACAGTAGGATCCCTAAGGACCAGACAGCTGCCGATCTGGCATGGTAGCGATGGTAGCGGATCCACTCTGGGGGATTATGGGTCCCAGTGAAGTCCGCGTAGACGGTGACCTTGAGCAGTGCCCCGACCCAAAATCGATGAGCTTGAGCTTGCCACGATGGAGGTCGATAAGGATGTTCTCGTCCTTGTTGTCGCAGTGCCACACTGTCTCCAACACCTCCCCTAAGCAGCTTCGGGCCAGCTCCTCTTGTAGGCCCCCCTTTCCGTGATAAAGTCAAAGAGGTCTTGCACAGGCTTGGGCCTCTCAAAACAGTCCAGGGGCCTAATGACTCACTTTCAGAAGCCCGAGCTCACCTTCTTCAGCAGGACCGCTTCCATATGCACTTGGGGGCCAGTGGGCAGCTCTCCCCAGTCGGAACTCCGGTCCTTCTCCACGTGCTTGATGGCCACTGGCAAGCTGTCAGAGACCCGGATGCCTGAGTACACCGAGCCGAAGCTGCAGCTGCCTAGTAGTGGGCCCGCCTGATACTGGGACTCCAGGGGCTACTTTTCCTTGCTGGGCCACAGCTTGGCAGCAGGCAGGGCGTGGCGCGCAGATGGGCAAGCGAGTTGATTTTGGACAAGAGCATCCCAACCTCCAGGGTGTCAGCGCAGGGACCGTGCTGGAGGAGCTGCAGCAGTAGCAGGGGTTGGGGCTGTGCGGGTGGCTGTCTATGGCTAGGGCTGTGGCTGCTGCTGGCATGGAAGGTGGAGGGCGAGTCGGAAGACAACTGGGGGAGCTGCCGGGACTGGCAGGGGGAGGGCACGCCCTGGGGGTCAGGTACATGATAATATCTTTTAATGTGTGTCCTATTTACATTATTCTTAAGATTTTTTCTTTTCTTTTTTAAGATTTAATTATGGTTTTTATTTTTTTATTAAATCATAGCTGTGTACATTAATGAAATTATGGGGTATAATGTGCTGGTTTTATAGACCATTTGAAATATTGTCATCAAACTGGTTAACGTAGCCATCACCACATTTTCTGTTATTGCGTTGTCATTTATATTCTACACTTAGTAAATTTAACATGTAACCCTAGTAAAATGCACCGTAGTTGTGTTCCCACCAATTATCCTCCCTCCACCCATCCTGTCCCCTCCCCTCCCTTCCCTCTCCTCTTTCCCCTTCTTCTTGGGCTATAGCTTTCATAGGGCTGAGTGCATTAGATAGTTTTTCTTCCATTCTTGAGATACTTTGCTAAGAAGAGTATGTTCCAGCTCCATCAATGTAATCATGAAAGAGGTAAAGTCTCCATCTTTTTAAAGGCTGCATAATATTCCATGGTGTGCATATACCACAATTTATTGATCTATTCATGGGTCGATGGGCACTTGGGCTTCTTCCATGTGTATTTGTTTTTAAGAAAGGAAAATGGGAACATTGGGGAATGCTAGAGCACTGGGTTTTAATTCTGCTACATCCTAAGTAGCCAGAAAAATTAATGATACAGCTCCTTTTAGAGTGAGCTAAAACCCAAACTTCATTAAAAAGTAATCTTATCTAGGAAAAGTCCTTTCATTGATGAAAAGAGAGCTTCATGGCCACAAGAAATGCAGACAGTTATTTCATTTGTCTACCTGCCAGGCATATTTGTTCCATTTCCTATTGATATTCTCCTTAGGAAAGCTGAGAAATGCCTCCTAGAATAAGTGCACAGCTCTGTCCCCTTTAATAATGACACATGATTAGTTGTAGCCTGTGGAGCTGTAGTTACTCTGGGAAATTGGTATTTTCACATATGTGTATGTTTGAACAATAAGAGGCTGAGTCTTTTTGATCCAGATCATCTGTGTCACTTATGAGCAATGCTCTGAACATGATATTTGTTTTATCATCATATGTGACAGCACAGATTCTTAAAAAGGAAAGCCGTCATCTAGTTAAGCATCTATGCAAATGTGAGGTGGCATAAGGCTTCAGGTGGCTTGTTAGCAGGTTTTAGACTGGATCTAGAAATAGATTCTGAGATGAAGAGTTGAGTGTAGAAGGGAGGATTCTCCAAATCAACACCTGAGGGAGTGAAGTAAGTGGGACCGGGCAGAGGGACATGCTGAATAGTGATGGAGTCACAGAGAAGGCCCCTGCAGATCCCATGGGCAGTCTGCTGCTTCCAAGTTATCCCAAATTGGGGTAAGGGGACCAGGACTTGGAACCCCATGGTAACCAGTCAAGTCATCGCATGCCTGCTGCCTCTGGGAGGGGACATATGCATGGCCAAGGCCATTCCTCTCAGGAGAGGACAGTTTCTGGGGAAGGAACTTAGTTGTGATCCATTAGCAGTGGCACTGGGGGAATGAGTACCTCTGTCCTGCAGGGTGATCTGGTTTATTAGGGAGACCAGAGTCATAGTTTGTTTCAATGATGTAGAGATACTACTCAGTCCACGTGGAAATACCATTGACTCAGCACAGGTTTTATACTTGCAACCAGTTGTTAAGTGCAGTGCGGCATCTTCAGTTTCGTAACATGCTAAAGTTAAATGATGAGGTATTCAGTGTGGATTTGCTGTATCATAAGGTACATTGGCTATTGTAGGGACAGGTATTAGCCAAAATTTCATCTTGGCAAGAACAGATGTTAAATTTTCTGAACAACAAATTCAGGAATGTGAATTATTGAAAGAAAATTTTTGTAGGAATGCAGCATTTCTGTGTGCTGTCATGTCAAGTCAAAACACCTTGAATATTTCTTTGCAAGGTAAAACTAAGTCTACGTATCATATGTGGTAAAAAATATAAGCATTTCAAGAAAAGATTTTTTTCAAAGCACTTCTTCTTCAAATGAAAATTTTGAATGAACATTTCCCCCAATTAGCAAAGGTCATTTATAAGCAGGATTTGAATCATTTGAAGAATACAAGTTGTTATAGACCTTTTAATCGGAGAATACGATGAAAGGTTCACTGACTTTGACAATAGTGACATCACACTCAAATTAGTATTTCAGCCTCACCTAGTTGATATCGGCAAGGCATCTAAAGAGCTATGATGGAATCGAATGAGTTCTTAGTAGATGACATTTTAAAGTCATTGTTTTATGCTAAGAAAGATATAACTGAAATGTAGAAAAATGCAGAATATTCACACCTTTAGCAACATGCTTGAAAATGTTTTCTTGCTTTTCAACTATGTATTGCTGCGAATCTACATTCTACCTAACCCAAATCAAGATGCCCGTAAGGTCACAATTGGCTTATACTCATCTAGAGGATCAACTGAAACTGCAGACTGCCCCATGCTGCAACCAAATACTCACATGTTTTCCAACAAAAAGCAGACACAATGAAGTCATTAAAAGGTTAGTTAACTTTAAAATCAACAAATAGTTTTCATTTTTTAAAATTACTAAGTATAGCAGTTAGATTTTTACAAAATAATATACATTTTTAAGTGTATCTGATTGGAGTTCCTTGAACACAGCCTTGTTTGATTATAGCTAAATTGATGCACTCTTCCAACATGAAAATGTTCTCCACCCTGCTCTAGAGCCGAGGTCAGCAGACCATAGTCTACAGACCAAATGCAGCCTATCTGATCATTTTTTTCTACGATGTGATTTTGATTTTGCCATCTTGACAGCTAAGAATGGTCTTGATCTTTTAAAATGGTGGGGAAATATTAAAAAAAGAAGAAGAAGAAGATTTTGTGCCATGTGAAAACTGTATGGAATTCAGATTTCAGTGTCCATACGTATTATTAGCACAGAATCGTGCCCTGCGTCTATGTACTATGTATGGCTGCTTTTTAAGCTACTATAGCAGAGTTGAGTAGTTGTGACAGAGACCATCCAACCACAGAGTCTAAAATATTTCGTACCTGACCCTTTTCAGGAAAAGTTGGCCAACTGCTGCTATAGAGTGATTCTCAACCTCAGCTCTGTTGGAAACAGTTGGGAAAACTTTTAAAACTCCCAATACCCAGTCCCCATCCTACACCAATTAAATCAGAATCACTGGAGATGAGACCCAGTCTGCAGTAGCTGGTAATGTTCCCAGTGTTTGTCCAATGTGCAGCCAAGGCTGGGAACCACTGCTGAAAGCATGAATGCACTTTGAGGGGTACATGGACTAGGCCTCGGCCTCCAGTCTGCCAGATGAAAAGAGAATTCAGAATCCACTATCTCACCACCTTTGTGTGCAAGGGGTAATATGAGCAAGATGTTCAGAGCCTCCAGATGCCCTCTGGTTAAAGCCCTTCCCTATGAGGAAGAAGGGATAAAGACAGAGAGGGGAGGAGAAGATTTTACCAAATATCTATCCCAGCACATGGAGTGACTACATAGAAAGCAAATTTTCCCTAAAATGGCATATCAGCAAATGTACAGCCAGTGTAGCCTGGAGGAACAGGTGGCCTATTCCTTAGCATACAGTCATGCAACCATCCAGTTGAAGCTGTAGAGCACAGAACCAGTCATCCAGTGCCATGAATTCAAATAGAAGGTTTAATGAGCTGTGTGATCCATGAACTCTCTCACTTAGGAGGCTTGTTAAACTGCAGATTTCTATCCCTGCCCCATTCTTGTAAAATTAAAATCTTTAGGAATAACCCTAGATCTGCATTTTAACCAGTACCCAGTAGATTCTTAAGAATGTTGAAGTTTCTAAATGGTTATGGCTTACTGGCAGATGTGCAGGCTAAAGTTGTCCTACCATTACTTGCCATGGGGGACTTAACTGGCTAAGCCATTTATCCATTCCTTCTAGAGTGCACATGGGCACACATAAATGGACTTCCCAGATAAAATCTGTAGCTTAAATGCCAAGTGGCCTTTAGAAGAACCAGAGTTATATGCATTATATCAATTGCCATCTGTCTTAATATTATTGACACCTCTATGACAAACTGTATTAAATATCTTAAAAGGACCAAATCTTCTTCAAAGATAAAACTAATTTTTGGAAGTAGGTTCACATCATTAGAGTAAAATGGGGTGAAAACATGGATAATCATGTTTGATCTGTTTTGGTTTTTTAAAAAATGAGCTTTTGAGACATCACATTGCCTTAGTTCAAATTACACTACCAGGCTTAAAGTAACCAAAACAGCATGGTACCGGTAGAAAAATAGAGCTAGATCACATAGATCAGCAAAAGAGAATAGAAAACCCAGAACTCTAGAGCCACATCCTTACAGCCAACTAATCTTTGGCAAAGTTAATAAGAATGACAAGAACAGGCTCTGCACCTGTGGCTCAAGCGGCTAAGGCGCCAGCCACATACACCTAAGGTGGCGGGTTCGAATCCCCAGCCCGGGCCCACCAACAATGATGGCTGCAACCAAAAAATGGCCGGCGCTGTGGCGGGCTCCTGTAGTCCCAGCTACTTGGGAGGCTGAGGCAGGAGACTCACTTGAGCCCAGGAGTTGGAGGTTGCTATGAGCTGTAATGTCATGGCACTCTACCCAGGGGGATAGCTTGAGGCTCTGTCTCCAAAAAAAAAAAAAAAAAAAAGAATGACAAGAACATACACTGGGGGAAAAGACATCCTTTTCAATAAATTGTGCTGGGAAAATTGGATTACTACATGTATAAGAATGAAACTGGACCTTTATCTTTCACCACATACAAAGGTCAACTTAAGATGGATTGTAGAATTGAACGTAAGAGCTGAAACTATAAAAATAACTAGAGAAAAAGTTAGGTAAAACTTTTCTGGACTTTGGTCTAGGCAGAAGATTCATGACTAAAACCTCAACAGCACAGACAACAACAATAATGAAAAACAGAAAATAGACAAATGTGACTTTATAAATTGCAAAGCTTCTACACAGCAAAGGAAGTATTCAACAGAATGAACAGACAACCTGCAGAATGGGAGAAAATATTTGCAAACTATACATCTGGGAGCCAATATTCAGAATTTATAAGGAACTCAAACAACTCAACAACAAAAAGTAAATAATCCCATTAAAAAATGGGCTAAGGGGCTCGGTGCCTGTGGCTCAAGTGGCTAATGCACCAGCCACATACACCTAAGGTAGCGGGTTCGAATCCAGCCCGGGCCTGCCAAACAACAATGCTGGCTGCAACCAAAAAATAGCTATGGTCCTAGTTACTTGGGAGGTGGAGGCAGGAGACTCGCTCAAGCCCCGGAGTTGGAGGTTGCTGTGAGCTGTGATGCCATGGCACTCTACCCAGGGGAACAGCTTGATGCTCTGTCTCAAAAAAAAAAAAAAAAGGGCTAAGGATGTGCACAGACATTTTCAAAAGAAGACAAAAAACTCCTAGATAAAAGAGCCCACATGGAGACTCCCAAGTGAGTTCTTTAGTTCTTTCCTCCTTCCAAAACTCTGATGCTTTTTACTTCTTCTGTATTCCTTTCTAACTTCTAATAAAAGTCCTATCTTACTACTGGGGGGGGGGGGGAGACAAACAAATGACCACCAGGCATATGAAAAAAAATGTTCAACATCACAATCATTAGAAAAAAGCAAATTAAGACCACAATCAGATATTTTATACCAATCAGAATGGCTATTACTAAATATGCAAAAAATAACAGGTATTGGAAAGGATGCATAGAAAAGGGACCTCGTCTACACTGTTGGTGGGAATGTAAATTAGTGCAGGCTTCATGGAAAACAGTATGGAGATTTCTCAAATAAGTAAAAATTGGACTGTCAGATGATCCAGCAATCTCATTACAGGGTATCTACCCCAAGGAAAAGAAATCAATATGTAAAAAAGATACACGTACTCTTATATTTATCACCACACTATTCATAATAGCAAAGGTACAAAATCAACGTAAGTGTCCATCGATAGAGGCTTGGATAGAGAAAATGCGGTATCTGTACACAATGGAATACTATTCAGTCATAATAAACAATGAAATCATGTTTTTCACAGCAACATGGATGGAACTGGAGGCCATTTTTTTTTTAAGTGAAACAACTCAGACATGGGAAAAACAAATACTCCATGTTCTGACTTATAAGTGGGAGCTAAATAGCTAAATAACGTGTATACCTGGAAACAGACTGTGGAATGACAGACAATAGAGTCTTAGAGAGTTGGGGGAAGGGGAGGATGATGGGAGGTTGCTTGGTGGATACAATGTTGTGTGCATTGCTTCAATGATGGAGGCACTGAAGGTTCTGACTTCACTGCAATGCAATATATCAGTGCAGAAAAATTGCACTTGTACCCCATGAATATATACAAATAAAAATTAAATTTA
This sequence comes from Galagoides demidoff, assembly GCA_963574575.1. Lineage (NCBI taxonomy): Eukaryota > Metazoa > Chordata > Mammalia > Primates > Galagidae > Galagoides > Galagoides demidoff. The sequence continues at coordinate 40,148 of CAUYQV010032554.1, forward strand.
AAAATAAGTTTAGAAAATGAGTTTGTACTCTTAAGTGAACACATTGTGTACCAGGACACTCTTTAACTCTAAAGACACACTTTGATAGTATTTTGACTATTTTGTTTAAAGCAGGGTCATTTGAAAGAAGCCCATCTTATCCCAGCGTAAAGGAGGACAAGCTTTTAGAGTTAAAAATTCCAGTGTATTTTGTATGAAACTAACTCTGTTTCTCTATTGTCATTTTTGCAAGTTTTAACTACTTTCAAAGTCTAGAAGCTGTCAGTGTGTGGGCGTAGGTGTTTAAATTTTGAGAAACTTGATCCTATTATAGGAAATCATTGTGGAGACAGGAGAAAATCAGCATTTAATTTCTGTTAATTATGGAAACTTGTGGGGGAGATGTGATACTCAGACAGGATGGTCTTTCTCTTCTGTCCAGTGTAATTAATGCGTTCACATTTGCATGAGAGCCAAAGGGCAGAATTACAGAGTAGACAGAACAACTCACGTCCTGTGACTGCTGAGCTGGGTCAGATAGCAAATGTACTTTAGAATCAGATTTTAAATATAATTCAGGTGAACAGAGTGGTGTGCTAAATCAGGGTAGGGGTAAATTCTGTGGGCAGTGCTGAAAGGTTTTATTTGACCAACCTGGGACCTAAGGTGTCTGCTTTTAAAATGAAAGGATATACTTTACCAGCCAAGTCTACCCTCCTGGAGTGCATGGGTGATGCCCCTTGATAATAGCACAAAGGGAGTTTGAAGCTTTCTGTTTTCAACTGATTTACGGGCATTGACTGCATTCATTGTGTGCTTATCACCACAGAGGCAGGCTCATGTTCTAAAGTGCCCTGTCTGAGGGCTTTCACAAATTCTTGGATGTCTTTAATTTCACCAAGCTGAACAAAATTGAACTCATAGATCACTGAGCCTTGATGTCCCAAAGGCAAAGATTTCCAAAAAAGATGGTACTACACAATCGGAACAACATAATACCACACTGATGTGGAGTCTGAATCACTCATGAGTCTCTTCATTCATAATACGAAGGCTTTTGGAGACACTCAGGTGACAGTTTGTCCCTTAGACTTTGTTAACTGATTGCTTTAAGTGTTCATGGTGGAGATGAAAAGTAAATGAAAGTCCTTTGGGAAATGCAGATAAATTTGTTTAGCCTCAGTATTTTCGACTTTTATTTTAGAAAGGCTCTTGCTGTGATTAAAATTTTATTTATTCTTGTTTCTGTTTGCCTGGACAAAACTGAAACTACTCCTTCACTCTGTGTGTGTGTGTGTGTGTGTGTGGCTACACACGTGACTTGTGTGTTGGGGGGTGAGAGTGGGGAGATGTGAGGCCCTTTGCCTGGTTTCACGTTACACATTGCTGGCTTTCCTATTTACTGAAGAACTGTATTTTGACATTCACTAGAAAAAAAAAAAATCTGCCGCACAGCCCCTCCCCCATTAGATGTTCCCCTTTGTCTTAGATTGTGATATTGCCTTCCAAATTTTAAAGAGAGAGAGAGAGAACTCAAGTTAGGCAACGTGGCTTCCAGAGTTCTAACTGTTGGGTTAAAGCCACAGAAAAATTATAATTTAAGTACTGTGGCGGGGAGTGCTAGCGAAGAAAGGTGGCTTTGTTTGGACGATTAGTTTGGGCTCTGTTAAGGCAGACAAAATATCTTTTTTCGGTCTTATGGTGTAGGCAGGGTTTAGATGCTTAAAAGCAAATCTTCAACTGCATTCTCCTTCTCTTACATCAGCCCACTTCTCTCCTTCCCTCTCATGTGGCGAAACAATAAACAAAGTGGCCACTGTTGGTGCTCTGGGTCCCTTTCTCCCTCTTTCTAGTACAGGCTCCCAGGATGAAAATCTCTAGCCATTTTAAGTCCAAAAATTCTGCTCCTGTAAGAGAGGACACTTGCCAAATGTTCGCTAGCTGGAGAAAGTCTCATGGACTGTCAGCTCCAAAAGGGTTCTACAGGAATGCAGCTGCTTGGGAGGATGGGAGAACTCGCTCTCAACTCTGTTTTGTTTTGCCTCGGCATTTGTAAAGTCAACCGCTTTAGGCCAGAGGGTGTGGCTGAGACTCCCAGAAAGCACTGAAAGTACTATTTGTTCTTGAAAATGTTACAGTTAATTTCTTGGTCTCAGTAGTAGGGGAAGAAATAGATCTTTGTGAAGAAAAGCAACAAAATGCAGGCATGTATCTGTTGTCCCTGGCTGAGATTTCAGGAGATTTGTTAACACTGATATCAGCAAAGAAAGCAGACTTTGAAAGTTTATTTTAAAGTGGTTATTTAAAAGAGGTTATCCTTAACCTGAGATCTGTGATTCCTAAGAGGTCCACTGAATATTTTCTCAGGGATTGGGGTGGGGGGATGGACCCTCTAAAATTGAACTGAAAGGCTTGTACAAATAGGGCTTTTATTGGAGAAAGACTCATTTTAAAGTCTCAAATCCAAAAGCAAGTTCATAAGCACAAATTTCCCCCTTTTTTCTTTTGAGCAGAGTTGGATATCAAGAGATTTTTCAGGCTTTGTGAAGTCTAAGGTGCCTCACCTGACTTTTAAGCTCTGGGTGAGTGAGTGCACACACCTGCAAGCTTGTCCCTGCAGACATATTGCCAGGCTTTGGGTAACAGCCAAGATATTGAAAGCAAAGGGATGAGAAGGGGACCAAGTGAGCCTTTCCCAGAGCTGACTCTGCCACTTTGCCCTTTCCTTTGGCAGTTGACCCCAGCCATGGTGGTGTAAGGGTTAGAGCAGAGTGCTTGTGGTTGAAAGTAGTCACCAAAATAATTGAAAAGAGCAAGTAAAGTTTTAGCAAGGAAAGCCCAACTTTTGGATTTTATACACAACTTAGTTTCAAGGTGGCTGCCTGTCTACTAAAATGTCAGGGTTTCATGCAGCTGCCTGGGTCCTTCATTCTTAGAGTGCTCTAGGTTGAAAAATGACCAGACACCCCAAAGTAAGGCAAACGTGAAACAAAGTTTATTGAGGAAGAGAAAGATAGGTTTATAGAGTGAAAGCAAGATATAGGCTTACAGAGCAAGATACCTTTGTCATAGACAGGAAATAGCGGGACCCCCACACCCCATTGTCATGACAAAGGAAAGGCAAAGAGGCAAAGGTTATGGCCCAGAGGTTCTCTTTTATACCTGGGTTGGGCCCACCTCATGATTCATAGGTCACCTTGGAACCAGACTTTTTCTGCAAACCTGTGGACCTATGAGCCTCTCTGAGAGCCCATGAGGAGTGCAGCTGTGGACCACGTGATAATTAGCCTTAAGGCTGTTCTAGGTCACCTCCAAGACTCCATTGCACCTGTTGTTAGGCTAGCTAGTCTTCTATATCCTTTTGTAATTGGCTCACTAATTTTGATTAGTATGTTGGTAGGACGGTCCCTCCTCCCCAGGTTTGAGCAATCACTTTGGACAACATTAAGGTGGGAGGTACCGAGATGGAGGCCTGGAGGCCCCAGCCTTGTCTTCCTTCCCAGGAGTGTCTGATTCCTAACTACCTACCTAACATAAGGATTGGCCAAAAAGTAGCCCCTCATTGTGATGGGGGGAGAGAGTGAGGGAAGGACAGCCGATGTGTGTTGCTGGTCCCTAGAGCCCAGGATGCCCTACTTTACATCCACTGGCAAAATGATTCCTCCCTGGTGCTTATGTGTTTTGAAGTCAGAACTGGATTTGCATTCTGTCTCTCCCACTATCAACTGAGTTATTTGGAGGCAGTTATTTAAATTCTTTGACCTTTAGTTTCCTCATTTGTAAAATAAGGGCAAAACAGCACCTTGAAATGACTTGTTATGACCAAATGAAATGATGTACCCAAGATGGATACTTTTGGGTCTGACCATAGAGTGCTCAAGAAAAGGAGCTGCTCTTTCATTAAAACCAGGGCTCCTTTCCACAGCAAGGTGTGTCATCCTAAAAGCAGGGATTCTGAATGGGAAAGCAGTGCTAAACCTGGTCCAGACTGTTTTTCTTTATGAAACTTTTGGGACTAGAAATAGGTGTATCTACCAAAAAACTGAAAATTAAATCTGGATTTCGTGGTTATAAAGATGGGGGAGTTAAAAGCTAGGCTGAATGGAAGCCTAGCTTTTAGATAGAAATAAAGAAGGGAGAGAAAGTTTTTAGGCTCGGGCAGTGCCTGTGGCTGAAGGAGTAGGATGCTGGCCCCATATACTGGGGGCAAAGGATTCAAGCCCACCCCCCTGGCCAAAAACTGAAGAAAAAAAAAAGAAAGTTTTTAGGTTTTAACCTCATCTTGGAACTTACTCTTGCTCTGCTACACTTCATGCTCAGCAATATCAAAGCATTTATACCTTTTTGCCCCTCACGCCATGATACTCTTTGCTTTGGTATCTTCGCCTATGTTCTCCCTTCTGTCTGGGATTTCCCATCCCAACTCTGCCAGGTAAGTTCATCTTTTTAAAACCTTCTTGAGAAGTTTTCATGCTCTGAAGTATTCCCTTCTATTTAAATTCACTGTGTTACTTTTTGTTAGTAGTCAATGAGTATGAGAATCAAGCAAACAATGCCTGGGAAACACTTTGTAAAATAACAAGGTACAATATAAAAAATAAGCAATTTAAAAATTCTAATAATAGGGCGGTGCCTGTGGCTCAAGGAGTAGGGCACTGGCCCCATATACCAGACGTGGCAGGTTCAAACCCAGCTCTGGTCAAAAAAATAAAAACAAAAACAAAAATAAATAAATAAAAATCAACTGTTAAAAAAATTCTAGTAGTAATTGTTATTATACTTACCAATGCCCATCTTTGTTTCTACTTTTATTTCACACCATTTCCAGGAAGATTTTTAGACTAAAACAGTCAGAGGGCCTCCTGGAGTGAAGGATCTACTTTTTTTTTTTTTTTTTAAATAATACCTCTGTATTAAATACTGTCAAAACACTGAGGTGCCCTGACTAGTTATTTTGATAGCATCAGCAGCCAATTTGAATTAATTATGTGTGTCTTAACAATTACTGAATAATCATTAAGATGATTCAAAACATCAATCAACAAACCAAACAAGAGCATCTGAGTTATCGTTTTATTTGACTCCAAAGAACAAAGGTTGGAATCCTAGAGAAACAACAAATATGAAATCCTGAGAAGACATGTTAAATCAAAGATCCATCCTGTCCTTTGGTCACAGGTCATTAATCAGACAAGGTAATGCTCTGGAGAAGAATTTTCATTTACATAGGCAAAAATAGAATCTCAGCTCAAACATTTCTAAGTCCCAAATGTGGCCTAGAATCTTTGGGAATTATGCTTATCTTCCCAAAGTATCTTCTAGAAAAACATTGCTGTGCATTATAAGATATCATAGCTATAGTTTTTTTTTTAAATGGGTCTTCATTTCTCTTTCTGACTTCTCCATTCTGTCATGAATTTAAAAAACTCATAGAAAATATTACAAAATAAAATGCATGTATATATAAAGCTATAATACAGTGTTGCATGTCTGTGTTTGTGTGTGCATGGGAATCTAGTTATTAATTTAAACAAGGATCTCTGGGGGATCTGAGAAGGAGCTTGGAGATTTCCATTTGCCTTGTGAAAAGTTTAATATGTGTTGAAAAGCACAAGGCTCAGGTTCAGATTACACAGAGTGAAAGCTTGGGCTGTTATGAGTGCTGAGAATCCCAGAGACAAAAGCTTTTAGTTATAACTGCATTTCTGGAGAGGAGGGCGCCGGTTCCTTCACCACTTCCATTAAGGAGCAACTGCTTATTTTAGCGGTGCCTTTCTCTCAGGAAGTGCAATATATAGTAAGAGCAGAAAAATAAGCAAAGGAGGAAATTTGATATTGATTTTCTTTTCTTCTGTGAAATTACATGAAAGCTCAATGACTTGTAGCAGTAACTTAGTCAATAAGGCTCCATTTGAGATTACCTGGAAGTTCAATGTTCTCCCCATCCTTTTAAACCTCCTCCAGTGTCAAGTTCTTTCGTATTTAATAGTCTTTAGTGCTGAGATACTATGAAGATTTTATTCATCACACTGCAGAGAGGATGTTGCTAAAGGTAGAACCGAGAATATTCCCAGACAACAAAAGTCTGCCCCTCCTTTCTGCTTAAAAATCACAACACACAAAAATGTCAAATCTGAAAATCCAAGAAAGATGAGACTTGTTGTAAAGCAATTTTTCAGTATTAGCGTGTTGTTGGGTTTCCCCGGGTTTGAGCTGCAGAAGGAATAAGGAGATTGTTTTCTCCTATGGGGTTGGCAGGTTATGTAAGACTCACCATTATGTGTGCACACATTCTGGGCATGAGAATTTCTAACATTTCTTGAACACTTAATGTGTGTAGATAGTATGCTAAGTCTTTTTATGGTTTCTGTTTTGTAGGGAAGCAATAAGTCGCCTGTGTGAAGCTGTCCCTGGGGCAAATGGAGCCATTAAAAAGAGAAAGGTAAATATTGATGTGGTTTTCTTTTTTTTTTTTTTTTTTGCAGTTTTTTGGCTGGGGCTGAGTTTGAACCTGCTACCTCCAGCATATGGGGCCGGTGCCCTACTCCTTTGAGCCAGAGGTGCCGCCTTGATGTGGTTTTCTTGTTTTACAGTTCCCTAACTACGGCAAAGATAGTATCAAAATAATTGGGTATTCATGCCACCATATGATCCTGAGTCCAGCCTGGGCTTTATTAGATGATCTCTGAGCTGCACACAAAGTTGCTCTTGTCCCTCAAATTTCTCTGAGTTGCCTGACTCTGTCTGATGTGGTGATCCTTCAAGGGGCAGGTGGAAAAAGAGCCTGGGCTTTGGGGTCAGAAGCAATGGGTGTGAGGACTGGCTCTCTTCTTACCTTTGAGCACCAGACCTCATCTCTCTGAGTCTCTGCTCTTGGTCCTGTCAAGTTAGAGAATGGAACCAGATGACTGTTTGATGTTTTCCAATTTCAATACTTTATAATTGCACATTCTAACATTTTAGACTGTTTAGATTTTCTAGCCTATTTTCAAATGTAAGCATGGATAGTGGTTAGGTGAGGTAGTAACACATGAGAAGAGAAGCTTTCCATACTGAAAGAAACTAACAGTTGGGATGTTGGATAGAGTAGGATTCAAATACTGCCCCTGCCACCTCCTAACAGTGTGATCTCGGACAAATCACTTCACCTTTTGAATCCTTGGTTTCCTCATCTGTAAAGTGGGAGAAAGCAGCACTTACGTTACAGAGTTATGTGAGAATTAAATGAAGTGAGGTCTACAAACTGAATAACAGTGCCTGGCATAAATTAAGCTTTCTACATTAATGGTAGCTGGTATTATTGTAAGCTATTAACCGTGGAATGTTTTAAGAGCCTTTGCACCTAAAGGTGCTTAAAAAGTGCAAAGCAGAGGTGCAAAGGCTCTTAAAATATCTATATACATCACAGAAATGTAGACCATTTAAAAAGGAAGGGATTTTTAGAGATCTTCTGGTCCAACCCTCTCATTTGCCAGCTGCTAAACTGAGGCCAACAGAAGACATTGTATTTGCTTTGAGATCAGAGCCAGCTGTAGGCCAGGTCTTCAGAGCCCCAGATTAGTCCTCTATTTCTATACCACCCTGCCTCATTTTTTGGTCATCATTCTTTATCATTTATATACAGCTGAGCCCAGTGTCACCAGAGTGACTCATAGGAGCCACATGGTACAGAAAATTCTGAAAAATGGCCATTGAATTCTATTATGGACACCCTATTACAAGCTTCTTTGGCAGAGCCCATGACTCTGAAGTGGCCTCTAGCCTCTGCCTTCCCATAATCTCTGTGAATGGGACGCTTCAACAGAATGTTCTCAACAAACAGGCTCATTCATCTAAGTTTCTCATTTCAAGAATGGGGATTCCATACCCCAAAACAAAACAAACCTGGCTATCATATATCCAGAAAGTACCCTTGTAAAGAAAAACAGAAAAAATGTCCCCATTTCCATGTCTGGCTGTGGTAATGTTAGTCTTCTCTCTCTCTCTCTTTTTTTTTTCCTCAGTCCATTCAGCTAAAGGTTTGTTAGTTTTGTTAATCTTTTTGAAGAATCAACTTTTGGTTTAATTGACCTTATTGTTTTTCTATTCTCTTTTTTTTATGTCTGTTCTAATCTTTATTATTTCCTTCCTTTTTCTAGCTTTGGGTTTAGGTGCGTTCTTTTTCTATTTCCTAGAGTTAGGTTTTGTATTTCTGATCTTTCTCATTTTTTAATATAAAGCTATAAACTTATAGCTATAAATTTCCCTCTTAGCATTCACTGTATCCCACAAATTTTGGTACTTTGTACTTTGTTGTTTTTATACTTTGTTCAATTTGTCCCTCAAATCATCACAAAAATCCTAGACATTGGTCCTATTATCTGTTCCTGTTTCACAGATGAGAAAGCCGGGTACCTAAGGTGTTCACTTGCCCAATGACCAGTCAATGAGAGGAGGAGCCAGGCCACACCCAGGCAGTCTGGCTCTGGGGTCCACACTCTTAACCAGATATTATCTATCTCTCTCCCTAGCATCTCCCTTGGGGTTAGGAAGCCAAAAACTATTTAAGGCCAGTTGAATATGATCAGGATGTCCATTTGATTCCAGTAGGCCTGTGGGCTGTTGCACCGTAGGCAGTTTGGAGTGCTTAGGATTGTGCGATATCCCATGAGTTTTGAAGTCTAAAAGTTAATGAATAACCAAAAAAACTGGAGGTTCCTGAGACACTGTGTAGTTTGGAGTCAGAAGAGCCATTCCGGCACGTCAGTACCAATAAATTAGACTCAGCTCTGGCCAATTAATGTGTACCTATCTAAGAGTGTTCTCATTTGTAAAGTGTGATCCTCACCTCTCTCCTGCCTGCCTCCATGCCTTAGTAAAAGTTGGGAAGTATCCCCGCCTCAGTCTCTTCTTTCTCTTCCTCTACCACACCTGTCCTGACCTTTCCCAAAGGCCAGGCCTGTAGTTTCTCCCCTCCCTCTTCCTCAGAAGAGAAATCCTTATCCTAGCATAAGTCATTTAGAAAGTAGTAATTGTAATCATTACAGTTGGTTAGCACTTCATTGTACACTATGCATTTCCATACACTTTATTCCTGAATTCAATTCTTCCAAGATCTTTCATGGTGGAAGGTGGAAGGGTGGAAGTGATGTTTACTATTCCTTCTTTGTAAATAAAGACACTGAGAGGGCCTCTAGGAGTTTCCTAAGGTTTCCCCCCCACACACACACACCCCCGCACTAATTAGTGACCAACCTAGGACTTGAACACAAGTTGCCTCACGGCCAGTCCTGTGAGCATTCCACCGTGCTGTGCTTTCTATTCTCAGGGTCCTTTAAATGTTAGGTCATTCATAATAATGGAATGAAAGACTTTATCTCCTAAACAATAAATGCCTTTAGGGCATTTCTCCAGAGGTTAAGGTTATTGTGAGGACAAAATTAAGGTGATATATGCAAGAGTTCTTCACAATGACAAAGTGCTTTTCAATTTGAGATAGTTTAATTATTTAATTGGTATTTAATAATAATTTTTTAAAAACCAGAATGGAAAAGAAACTCTAGAAAATAAATGAGTGACTTGCCATTAAAAATAGTCACTGTAGAGGATACAAAATTCCTGAATTGTGTGGCTTGTCTTGTCAAGAATCATGTGAAGAGCAGAGAAAGTAGATGAAGAGTCAACCTTACGACTGAGTGATACCTACAGTGTTTGAGGTTCCTCAGATAGATTGTTTGTACTACATTCTAGGTTGTGCTTGGCATTGAAAATAAAACCATACATTCAATTTCAAGAATGCATTTTTAACAGTTTGGTGTGGTTCCATAATAAATCGAAGGAGGTTAATACATGTATAAATAAGCAAAACTATGAGAGAAACAAATTATATTTGCATCAGTTGCCTCAAAGTATTAATCCATATGCTGAGAAATCACTTATTTTCCACCCTCAACTGGCCCATCCAGCACAGGATTTCAAGACCTAATCCATGCCATAAGATCCATCACAGTATTTAAATCTCTCTGTAGGGCACAATGGCTCATGCCCATAATCCCAGCATTTTGTGAGAATGAGGTGGGATGATTGCTTAAGGCCAGGAGTTCCAGACCAGCCTGTGCAATGTAGCAAGACCCGGACACTACAAAAAAATTTAAAAAATTATCCAGGCATAGTCTTGAGTGCCTGTAGTTCCAGTTACTTGGTAGGCTGAGACAGGAGGATTACTTGAGCCTGGAGTTTGAGGTCACAGTGAGCTGTGATTGTGCCACTGCATTCCAGCCTGGGTGACAGAGTAAGACTCTGTCTCTAAAATAAATATATAAACAAATAAATTGTCTCTCAAACAACTTTTTAGAATCTTAGTGTTGAAAAGGACCAAAATAACAGTATTAATAATAATATTGATAATAACAAGTCTTATGTAGCCAGCCAAACACTAGGCTAAATGATCTCCAATTCTCTAATTTACTTTTAGTAACAGCCCTTGTGAAGTGGCTACAGTTTTTTCCCACTTTTTACATGAAAGGATATTGAGTCTTAGGAAGGTTCTTTGTCTAGGAACATTCAGCTGTTAAGTGACACTTCTGTCTGCCTGACAAAAAACCCAATTTTTCAATCTTCTGATGGGGCTTTTTCCCTACTTATGACCCCAGTACTTTTCTTTATAATTCTTGGGCACCTCCTACATTTGTGATTTTTCACCTGATCCAGACCCTACTTCTTGAGAAATTCTTAGTCCAGAATTTCAACTTTCATCCAAATATGTCCCTTTCCCCAGGATCTTCTTCTAAATTTCCATTAGTAAATTTTGGTAAGCCATCTTTATTAATGAGCTAGTGTGGAATGGGCTAACCTTTTCCTAGTAATATTTGTTCATTTTAACAACAGGGAGGGACCTTCCAAAAATAATGATTTAACCTTAAAGAGTAACTGATGATAGAATTTCAGCCATCGTGGTTGTCTGAAGGTAAAGATCAGGTTTGTAGAGGGGCTTTTTTAATTCTAGGGAGGAAAAGGTGAGGGAGGAACAGGGATGTCTTTGGGGAAGGAAGCAATTACTTGGTTGGAAATTGCTCACCAAAGCCTTCAGTGGCACTGACTTCAGTGGATTGTCAACTTTTTCCGTTTTCACAGGAATTTGTTTACATGAAGCATTTCCCCACTCCCAGCACTTACAGAAGAGGAAATGTATGAGAAAAGCTGAGGGCCCAAATGTTACCACTTACTGAAGAATTTGCTCTGTTAAAAATTTTTTTTAAAGTTTTTTATTAAACAAAAAAAATCATTCCATCTCATTTAAGTAAAACAGAAAGGAAGACTATTGGCTTTGACTCATTTTTAACATTTAAAAAACATTAACATTCCTGTAACAAAACTCCTAACAGTGTTTTTTAAACTTTATTTTTAAAGCCTCCAGTTAAGTGCCTATCAACAGTCCTTGGCAAAAGTAATCTTCAGTTTTCGGGAATGAATATAAAACTGACCATCTCAACATGCAGCCTCGTACTGATGAATCTTGACAACCAACAGGTAAGATGATGAATGTCGTGTATAGTTTTAACATATCATTTGTTTTTTTCTAGAGAAGTCTGGGGATAATAAAGAGAATAAAGTTTCAGAGTATGCCTACAATTTAATAAGGTCCAAGGGAAAAAATTTGCTCAAGGTTTATGCATAACAATAATAGAACAACAGCATTTCTAACCCATCACTGAGGCATTTAACCACCTATATACTTACTGCTAACTAATTGGCTTTGTATAAAAAAACTGTGGTGCAAATAACATAGTGAATACCATCTGGCAACTCGTATCCCTGAGCTGTCCCTTGGTTAGTCCCACCAACCCTCCCCAAAGGGAAAGCCACTTCATTAGCAGAACTGACAGACTGTGTGTTGAGCTGGGTGCTGAGGAGGGACAAAATGACAAGGTGATATTAGGGTTAATGTTCTAGCTCACTGAAATGTAAGCAGAAAACATTTTCTTCCAACTCTTGCAGTTAAGAAGCTAAAATATTACTGTATAAACGACTTTTTCTTCCTTAACAATTTATAATAATATGATGTGAACCTTTTCACCTTTCATTGTGAACCTTGTTTCTCAAAGAACAGCATTGCTGAAGCAAATGTAAAAGATACAGGCATTGGGCTAATAGTTACCTGAGATAGGGCACTGATTTCTTTTCACTTTTTCAACTACATTCCTTTATCTGGTTATTTTTATGTGTTTGAGTCTGATTTTTCTCTTTGTCTATATGTGACGGTTCAAGGTTCTTCACATGCATGTATTTAAGATTTTATTACATAGAGTACTATTAATCAAGGCCTCAGGAAAGGTTTAATGTGCACTTAAATAAATGAAAAGGCTTTGAGATTACATATGAGTTGAGAAGCTGGCTTTGACACTTACTAGCAAGTTACCCTTCCACAGTGAGCTTGAGTTTTCCTCATCAGTGAAATGAGGATTATAGTACCTATTTATAGGGTTTCTAAGAGAGTGGATTTAGGCTCGGTGCCTGTGGCTCAATCGGCTAAGGCGCCAGCCACGTACACCTAAGGGTTCGAATCCCCAGCCCGGGCCCGCCAAACAACAATGATGGCTGCAACCAAAAAATGGCCGGGCGTTGTGGCGGGCGCCTGTGGTCCCAGCTCTTGGGAGGTGGAGGCAGGAGACTCGCTTGAGCCCAGGAGTTGGAGGTTGCTATGATCTGTGATGCCATGGCACTCTACCCAGGGGGATAGCTTAAGGCTCCGTCTCAAAAAAAAAAAAAAAAGAGAGTGGATTTAACAGTGCCTCACAGGGGTATTTCAAGAATTAAATGAGAGAATGGATCTACCTTCCTTAGCAAGTGCTGGTCACATGGTATCTATTATTATTTTTTACTCCAACATTCCTTCTTAGAGAACTTTTCATATTCTCAGTACTTGGCAGAGAAAGTATATTATAAAATACAGAATTAGAAAATTATAAGTACAGGTTTTGAGGGCTATTTTATTTTCTAAATTCAAAAACAGAATAAAATATATTTTTTATGCAGTAGCATAAAACACTAGGAGGGGAATGCTTAATATGGAACAGTTTAAAATAATTCCGGTTTAGTTGGGTCCCCATAGATTATCCAAGACAGTGATAACACTGGCATAATAATGGTGTAATATTTGGGGCTGCACTTAGAAGATGCAACACACCTAGGTGCAAGGTGGAATATTCAGTCATTCAGATGCTTTGACCTCCAGACATAGATGTAAAATTTGTTTCTAGTTTTTACCTAGGTGGATGGCACCACGCAGGCTTAATGCTTTCAATTATGAGATCTCCCAGGGTAGAGTCCTTGAATTACCTCAGAGTTTTGTAAGGGAGGAAGAGGAAGCAAAGCTGGATAACCTTTTATAATCATTTTTAAAATGGTCCTTTCCATAGCGTGCCTGAAGTGAATGGGAAATTAATGAAGAATAGGGTTATCATGGTGTATGTGGTGGGACATGGTTTGTTCTCAGCCTCTCTTTCACTGATACTGCCCTTTTTCAGGGCATAGCAGTTAGAGGTGGTATCACTACACCCCCATAATCTTTCAGGCAGAATAGAGTAGGGCCAGTGGATGGCTTTCCCTACCAGCAGCTACAGCAATGATGTGCTGTGAAAGGAACACACATCTTTTCTGCACTGGGGGTGGAATGGAGTTCTACTCAAGGAAGGACTGAAGTTAGGACATCACGGATCTCAGATCCAAAGACTGATTTTTAGTTATTATTTTGAATTCTTCTGTACACCTGGGTGAAATGACTGGGGGATATGGGGAAGGATATGGCACAGGGTAGGTGCCAACTCAAACTGTATGTGTTCCATGAAAAGGACAACTGAAAGGGACGAAGGCAGCAGAGAAGAGAGGCCTGATGAATGTAGCAGCAAGAAAGATTTTTATGAATTAACTCCTTAAGGAAAGTTACCCCTAGAAGTTTTAAATAGAAAAACAGACCAATGCCTTCCCCACCCTCCACTCCCACTACTAAGATATCTTTTGGTCTGAAAACATAAACAGGTTCAAGTTTATGGATATATTCATAGATGACAGCATTTATGGGTCAGATAGTTCACTTTTATCTTCAGTCACAGACATTAAGAATATAACAATTAACTTCTAGAAAATGTTTCATAGACCCTCAAAGGAAGAAATAAATAGCAAATACTCAGTGCTTATAGGTTTTAAAAATTACCATATTTGGGGTGAGGAAAACTTTTTTGGAAAGTTATAGGAGTTTCTGTATATTCCTTGTTTTAAAATCCAAGCAACAGCCTTTATTTTTATTTTTTATTTTATTTTATTATTTTTTTTTTTTGAGACGGAGCCTCAAGCTATCCCCCTGGGTAGAGTGCCATGGCATCACAGCTCATAGCAACCTCCAACTGGGCTCAAGTGAGTCTCCTGCCTCAGCCTCCTAAGTAGCTGGGACCACAGGCACCTGCCACAACACCTGGCCATTTTTTGGTTGCAGCCATCATTGTTGTTTGGCGGGCCCGGGCTGAGGATTCGAACTCGCCACCTTAGGTGTACGTGGCTGGCGCCTTAGCCGATTGAGCCACAGGCGCCGAGCCAGCAACAGCCTTTATTGAAACACCTTAGTATTTTAGGGCCTTAAGCAAAAATATCAGTCTAAGTAGTTCCCATTCCCATTAATTCTTTCCTCATTTCTAAAACCATCACCAACTCTAACAACTACTGAATTCAGAAAGGTAATAGGTAAGGCAAAACACAAAGAACTTGGAGACACCTTTTAGTTTCCAATAAGGGAGGTAACTTCAAATATCAAGAGACCAGACAGGTAACACAACTGTCCAGGCACAAGAAAAAACAATGCTACAACCCCAGTGGCAAGTGGTAATCCTACTCAGCCTCTGTGTTGGGGAGACAACACTGGGGAAGGTGCAAACTGACTGTTCCCCATCTAAATGTAAATCAGTTGCTTTTTGCCATTCAGGTCAAGGGTAGCCAGATCTTCCACTTTTGTTAAAAAAAAAAAAAAAAGGAACATCTGGATTTTTTAGTTGCCATCTCTATATTGAGATGTTGCTTTATAATTTAAAAATTAAAATTAGAAGCATGAGCCATATAAATCTGTGGCCTGAGGCAGCCAATGTAGGATATGTAATTTAAACAAACATTAATGATACATGGTATGTAATATACCTGAAGAACTCTCCCAAATCACACCATTTATAAGCTTTTTAAAATTCCCTATCCCTACTCCTCATTTCCTCTCCCTTTTGCAAAATCAGTATTAGATTTCCCCAGGACTCCTTTAGTTCCTTTAATGAAAACACACACCCCTTCATTTAATCCTCATAATTTGTAAAGTACATCCAGTTATACCCATTTCTGTTTAGAACCTGAACCACAGAGATTAAGTAATTTACCTAGCTACTGAGCTAGTAAGTGGAACCCAAATTTCAATCAAGTAGTCTGGTTCCAGTTCGTGGTAAATGTAACAATTGAAAGAACTGTAAGTGATTTTGCACAGCTAAAAGGAGTGTTAAAATGTTACAGCATTCTGTCTTCAGTAAATATAAACACTGATTTTGGTTCTCTCAGTTTACTGCCTATTCTTAAGATCATCAAACCACCCGAGTCAGTTACATAGCCCAGGTTTTTCCCCACAAGATGATCCTTCTAATCCAACAGGGTGTGGTTTTTAGTTTGTAAACCTCAGATTTTTTCTGCATTTATCTTCCCTGCATTTTTATCTGGAGGTAATCACAACCGGCCAGTTTATTGTGCACTGCGTTCCCCCTGCCCCTTAGAGTAGTTATTTTCCATTGCACATGCAATTAGTTATCTATCCACTCACCAGACTGCAGCTACAAGCTATTTGAGAAAAGCAGAGATGAGACACAGGAGAGGTGGTAGGATTAAGCTGTTTTAAGAGCCAACAATTTTACTGTCTAGTCTTTTCTCCATCTCTCCCTCCCAACTAAGTTAGTATTTCAGCAGTTATGATCATCCTTACTTGCCACAGTCCTTCCTTTTACAGAGTCCCTCCCCCACCCATTACCAAAAGGCAGATGGCAATAAAATAAGTACTTGTTGCATTAGGTATATCCTTTACTGCCGTAATGGAGTAGGGTGCCTGCTGATATACTCATTTTGCTGCACATAACCAATGTTATAAACTTCAGCAGCTTAATAAAATAACCACAGCAACATGCTCATTCATAGGGCTGGTTTTCCTAGGTTGGCAAGTTCTTGTAGCCAGTAGCTTAATTTACTCAGTTTAATTTCCAGAAATTAATTTGTAAATCAAGTTACTAGAAGCTGGATCATTTCCCCTTATAAATGCTGGTTAAGTTTAAATTATCAAGTGGCTGTAATACACACAATTAAAAGCAGTATACAGAGAAAGTGTATATGTAGTATTATTAGCCAAATTACACAGAACAAGAAACTTTATTATGTCCAATGCTGGTGCATAACAAATAACAAGATTAATTAGAGGAGGAGACAGAGGAATAGTGAGGAATTTCTGGGCAGGCTTAAAACTTTTAAAGGTTGACAGCATAATTGTTCATAAAGTCTTTT